>JAHZMV010005695.1:0-55777 GCA_027743765.1 Coecobrya sp. COE2
CAAAAACTTGGATGACCATTCAGAAGGTATCACTGAAGAAGTGTGCAAAATTTCAAGCCAATCCTTCACTTGCCATTTTCGATAGAGTACTTGTTAATAATGTGTATGAATGTACGACTTTCTCTCTCTGCATGCTTTGATGTAAGTGCTCTACTTTCCTATACATTTTTTTTGCTTTCCCAGAGAACTGTTGTTGTGGGATGATGGGTTGTGTGCATACATATTCATACGCGTGTAGTACTGTAGTTCTCTGGAAAAGATAAATTCTAGTGACAGGGAATACCACAACCAAAAAAAGTTCAAAAGCGGTTGTCAACTTGCATTTGGCCAGTATAAAAATCAAAAGGCAGAGTTAATGCACGCATGTCTGCTTGCATGCGTGTTCCGGGTTTCTGTCCATCACAAGAAAAAAATAAACAGTTATCTGCATAATCCCACTCAAGTTGCGAGGCTCTACGCAGCCGGCAAAAATTAAACCGACATTCGTGCATCTCATCTCACCAACATGGAAAAGTATGCGCTTTCCTTTACCTGGACTAAAACATAGATATAGATAGATAAATTTCACAGAACTAGTTAAAAACTGGGCATTTTATAGTCTTGAATAAGAAATAATTGGTTTCCAGTACAACAAAGCCTATATTTGCTGACACTTGAGACATTATAAGTTCACTTTCGAACGTCGCTGTAAATATTGACTTGGTTAGTGATGACGTCAGCGCTTAATGAAATTGGCGTACTTTTGTTTGCAGTTATGAAGGAAAATGGAGTAAACATGTTCGGGTAGCATCATAGAATTTGATTAACAAGGAATTTCTTTTAGAGCGCTACTCTAACAAGCATAATAAGCTTTTTTGGCTGGATGCAGCAAAAGACGGTCTCCTTATCGTTCGTTTGCCAGTGTGTACAACTTTCTTTTATTATACGAACGGCAGCAGCAGCGTACTTGCTCGAACCGTATTTATTTATGGAAGTGGAACGCAAAGAGGAAGTGTTGTAATCTCGCTAGAACTAGTGTACTGGTGCACAACTCTAAAAAGCTGTAAGGATAATATAGACGTTACTCCAAAACCAGAAATAACGGACTCCGTACAAATTTTCGCATTGTAGTAGCATCATCATGCACTTTCCCACAGTCGAAAGAAAGAATAAACCGAAGCTCGGGAGAATCAACGGGAAACCATTATCATTAAATTGTATTTTAAAATTAGATTTATCGAGGTCACAAAAAGGAAGCGAGCTACACATGTGTACATTTGAAATTGGCACTGTTACTCTTCTCTGCTTTGCTTAACAACATGAACCCAGCGGATTATGTTGATAATGATGGTCCAGACGAAGTTTTTTGTGCTTTCTCAGAACCTCTTGTACTTTTCTCCTGGCTCAACCTTTTTTTAAAAAAAAGAATCCTACTTTGTCATTTCTTTGACTGTCCGGTATAAAAACTGCAGTAGCTCTGCTTTCACCCTCCTCCTCCTCGTCTGTTTCTGTTGCTGCTGTAGTACTTGAGAAAAAAATTCCTTTGGACCTCGTTTCATCTCCCTACTTCTTTTCCTTGACTGCCATTTATACTGTTTCTGGTGGTGCTTGGAGAAAAAGAACCCTTTCATGTGTTTGGAACACACGGTAGGACGACTCCGCAAAAGGCAAATGTTTCCCACAATGACCACAAAGGAACACACAGATGGGATATATCTCTTTATTTCTCTCAGTTCCCTGTTTAAGGAAAATACCACAGATCTTATATACCAAATAAACCAGCGCTGCTACTCCGCAGTTTGTGAGACTAACAAGTTGAACCGTATCTAAAACAAATTTTGAGGAAAATTCAACAAAAGTCGGCTAACCATCTCCACATCCTTTTTCGGTGTTCAATTAGATTTAAGATAACGAGTACCTTTGACAAGTACAGTTGATACTGTTGAGTTTAGTTAGACGGACAAACCACAAACAATCTAGTAAAAAGACGGAGAAAATTGTCCGTTTCATCTGTCGCCTAGCCTCTCGCTTACATCGTTATTATTTTGATGGGGAAGAAAGAGAGGATGGGAGTATAAAAGTAGAATATGTTCTCGTATTTTATATCAGTAAATGTAGAGGTGCATGTATTACATGTAGGTTATATAATACACACATATAATAGGCATTGTATAATACCAGAACCTTCTGTAATGGTCCATTACTCTGTGTCATTTTCTCCTGTTATTTTCCATTCATCTTCAACGAACCACGTCATCATGAACGAATCCTTTCCTTTTTCCTCCAGACAACCAAAGCGTTGCGCTGCACTGACTGGGTGAGTGAGGAGACGTCATAATTTAGAAAACAGGTCAACGCTTAACGGTCTACAAAGAATAATGTGAGTAGGTAGAAGGTAAACAAATTATATAAATACTTGCAAGCATTGCTTTGTCAAAATGCTCCCGCATTGTCAAAATAGCGTGATTTCATAATATCATTAGTCTTTCCGTCATTAGATTTACATCGTTAAAAATGAATTTTTTCTCTGAATTTCTCCTTGTTGACATTAGCGGCTAATAAGACGATTGAATTGCAGCACTCAGGCTTTCTAATTTAATTTTAAAGGTCAGTTGAGACTTCTGGAGTCCTATCAAACCTATCAAAAGTCCACGGTCGATTACATAAAAAATAAGTTTATCAGAATACCATTCGTTTAAAATGATCAGGAAAGAGCTATCTTGCTTTTACTCACACAAAAGCAGAGAGAGATAGAGAGAGAGGGACACATGTTTTTGTATTTTTTTCACGTGCAAAGAATTTCCCATAAAAGATCTGGCAATGAGAAAGCTCCAACAAAAGTTCGAAGCTACCACTGTGTATTCTTCCCTTCTGGTCAAAGCACAAGTACCAATGCGTTGCGTAAGAAGTGAGCATTAGAGCATCAAAAACTTCATGTGGGCGTATAATACACCTAATGGAAGTAAACGCGTTGGACATGTAGCGTTTAGAAAGTCGAAAAAGTAAATAGACCTAAATAGTGGGGTTAAGGGATAAAAGGAGAAAAGTAAATGGTTAAATGGAGAGTTGGCCAGATGCGTATGTACACAGAACAACAAACAGATCTAAAAGAGCGGCTGACCACAGAGGTACCAGAGGGAACAACGATACCCGTAGAGAGGAGGACAGCAAGTTAACCGTAGAAAATTACTACTAACTTGGACGTTGTATACCTACCTACGTTACTTTCACCACTACCAATCCAACAGGATGAGACTTTTTTTCAGGTTCTCTCACTCTACTCTGCTTTCTTGGCCTCTCTACTTATAACACGGCAAACAGAGCTCACACACACACATAATAATAAGAGGAATAATGTCCCCAACTTTTCCCAAGGATATGCACAATTATATGCCTGCCTTCTTCACTCGTTATTTCCTAAGACTTTCTCGCAGCTCTAGTGGCAGTCAGACAGACCTGTCTTCACACAATTTTCTCTCTGCCACTCTCTCTCCCTCTCCCTTCATGATATAGATGTAATAAAGTAGTGGCAGTAAGCCCTTCTCTATCTCTCGGTCAAAGGAAAGGAGGCTGGAACAAGCTGCCATGTATTCATTGTATCTATATTTACCGGGAGAAAGCTTTCCCTTTATATAGTGTATATGTTTATAGGTGAACTTGCAGAGTAATGGTGTGAATAAATTTTGTGAGGGAATGTATGTCTCTATATATGGAAGTATACTAAAGCACTACATCTCTACTTCTCTCTCTCTCTTTCTCTCTCTTCTTCTTCCCTCATGTTTTTTTATAATAAAGTGAGTAATATTAGCCAGGGTGTTGGTGGCTGCGATGGCGACAGCAGCAGCAATGAAATCGTACTAAAAGTGACCCATATATCTCATCCAGCTTTGGTGGCAACCAGAGAACCTCCAACAAGAGTTGCTAATGTCATATTATTTATATGACTGGTGGCTCTCGGCTAGAATTTAGAATAGGTCCTTAATCACAAGAATTGCCTCATGTTCTTTTCTTCGCCTGTCATGAGAAAGACACAAGCAAGCAACAGCAGATCACCACCACCATCGTCATCATCACCCCAACCGTTTAATAGCAACATCTCCACTATTCATGCAACAAGACACAGATGCATAGCCGCAAACGCACTTTCTCCCTATACCTTCCTGTCATATCTACAAAAATAAATGGTGGCATTTTAAGTAACAACCACCAAAATCATTTCAACTCGTTTGTGAATCTAATCTACTTATTTATGTTTCAAGCAGCAGGGTATCATAAGTCAAAAAACCAAAACCAAAATGGGACTGTCAACAACCACCGATATTAAACAGAGGTGGCTGTGTTGCACTGCATCGGCCTTCGCTATATTTTATCCCGTCCTGTGTGAATGTACTGTAAAATTGTGATCGTGACAAGAGGCCTTGCAGTGATTTTTATCGACTTGGAACTTTTTATTCCGGGAAGTATTTCACTTCCTATTATTTTAGAAACTCAATTTATTACCAACTTTACATTTAAAAGTTTTTATAAGTATTTCCCTCGGTTTTACTTTTTACTTTCACTGGCCCATTTCAATTTCAGTACAGCGTTACGGAAACGAAGCAATAAATGTAGGCCTGTCTGTTTATTTAATAGCGGAAGCTGCGTATTGATTTTTCATATTGTCTGTCTGTATCGTGATCGTGAGTGAATATCTCGAACGGGTTGATCCTGACAGCTTAGAAATATTTTGTATACATACATAGTTGTTAGTATACTAACATACGTCACTACCATCGTTCATCAAAATGGGCCAACGGGTTTCCGAATTTTGTAGATGGAACGGAATACAATGTATCAGAATAATGTTACATGCTTCTGAATTGCAAATTGTTTGATTACAGATTCTGACACATAATCAAAAGTTGATTAACTGTTAAAACATTGGCAAATTGATAATAACTGCAACTGGCAAAATATTTTGATGCAGATGCTAACACAAAATCTCTGACTGTTGACATTTTAACCTACTATTTGTGAGGTTTGTAGGCTATCCTTGTAAACTTGTAGCTTCCGCTACTTGCCTACATGTTATCTTGCTGGGTTTATTTATGCATACATATTTATAATATGTTTTGAGTAGCACACATATCAACTTTACATTTTCCGAAAAGTTAAATCCGCGGTATGCATGCAAACTGCAAGCACCACAAAAGTTTCTTGTTGCAAACTGTCTATTGATTCATTTAAGTAATAAGTGAATATAACGTAATGTACATACACGAGGACAGTAAGTGAACCATTGAACCGAATAATGAAATTACAACCACATTACCTCGCCCTTCCTTCCAGCTACCTTGAGCCCTTGATGCGCATTTAGTGGAAAAACGAGGTTGCCTCTCTCCCTCAAAGGACACACGTCTCCCATCCTGAAGCACAGACTGTGTTCGATGGGAAAGCACACAAAGGAGAGAAAACAGGATGTGTGAGAGAGGGGGAGAAAATGAGGAAAAGGATTTTAAACATAGTTACATTTTCCCACTGCCTCTACAGTGATCATTTTGGTTTTCTAGTTGACAGTTCACTTGGCATCTTTTAAACTTGTATTCTCTTGCCACGAGGACGACGTCCACCAAGAGCATGTAGCGTACAGTGCAATGTCCTTCGGAAAAAGTCAAGAGGAAACACTTTCATGCGAAAACAACTCGTGCTACTAGGCTACTTACTATACTCTGTTTTCTTTCTCCTCTTCCTTCTCTCCAAGTCAGTGTGTTAGTACTGGTTAATAATTGCAAGGGCCAACAAGGTTTTAAAGAATGCACTCATCCATCCTGGCTTCCCACTTCACTCTTACACACGATCCTCTTGAAATCTTTACTATCCTTCTTCCACTTATCTAGTTTTTGGCTTAGCTTTCCTTATTTGCATTAAATAATATTAATAATAACAATAAGACCTATATATCCACACAATGTGCCTATATAAATAACGCGGGTCATCAACATCTTTTTTGTATAGTCAGCTACTTGTCTGCTTGCCTGATTCTTTTACGTGATGAGCTAAGCACAGCACAAAGATGAAAGTGTGGGTAAAATGCAAGGCTCGTTATTTCTCCAGCCTTTACATTAGCCACCGAATGAATGACTGATTCACACACAGCAAGTTCGGATCTCGACTCACGTCTTTGCATGTCACAAAGGAGTTTTAAGCAACAGTGGAGAAGTAGCAGGGAGCAGATTGAGTGCATACATTATAGATGGGAAAGTAACACGAAGGCGTGAATGTAGCAGAGGGGTTACATGTCGTCTAGGGACTGAGAGAGAACATTTTAAGTTTAAGCGGCTCATCCAGACTAGACAGGGTGGCGGGTTAGGACTAGTTCCTTCCCTCGGTAAAAGCGAAATCCGGACTCACTCTAGTGATTATTTTTAGCTCATTTTCACAAGTTCACTTTTAGAAAAAGAGGAGAGAAAGACATTCATGGACATGGAGCATAATAAGTGAGCGAGATAAATCCCCCTTCTACGACAAATAAAAGCTTGTCTTCACGCGAAGTGTATTGTAAATACAGCTTTACATTGTTGAGTAGGACAATGATGTGTGAGTTTCAAAGCCGCTTTGCACGACACTATCGCAGTCATGTAAATTGACACTAGTAAAGTTTCTCCGGGACAAGGACGCAATATATGTGCCACATTCACGAGATAAGTAAACATGGACATATTCGCTAACAAATTACTTGTTTGTTTAAGCGAGTACTATAATCGGTAGTCAATTTTTATCTGCGAGTCAATCTACAACATTGATTTTGTTTCTGGTAGAGAGTCAGTCTATTTTTGGCAATTTAATTCCAAATCCTCTGAAACTATGGAAAGCAGAGCGCGACAGTCTCAAATAAATTGTCAGTTTCATTGTAGCAGTCAGTCAACTTGAGCTACCAATTTCCATTAGTTCAATATTTTTTATATATTTCAGTCTTGTTGTTCTTACGTAACTTTGCTGACAAAAGTTTGATCGGTGATGCGACGAGTAGGTACTGAATTAATGGACGTCGCGCCAACATAAATATTATTCATAACGTTGACATGACTCGTGAGTTTGTTAAGTTCAAATTTCACATAAAAGATTAATATCTCATCCCCATGTGACTCATTGTTAGTTGGTCGGTTGGTGGGAGTGGTGCTGGATTATATGGGAGAAAACAAAAGGTTTTTTTGCTAAAGCCTACTAATTGCGGTTGGATTTACTCTTACACAAAACCAGACAACAGGAGCAGAGGCACATGACCCATTGTAAAAAGTTTTGTGACCACTTTCAGCTCATTTGTGGAGCTATAAAAACAGTATATAAACCGGACACCTATATAAAAGCGCTGTGACCCAAACTGCCTTATTTTCCGCAACTACCTACTTCTATCCAATGTGTGTTGTTCTCTATCTGAGGGAGCGAGAGAGACTTTGGAAAAGCAGGAGGGAGAATTATTGCACAATAATAACCTCTTATACCGTTGGTGCAGCTGGCCATGATGTTCATTTGATGCGTTATGTGAGGCTCGTTATGATTCTGTCATACACACACAGTTTTTAAACATTCTTGGCAGTGGATCCGTCCTTTCAGAGTATTTTGCGCTCACATTGATTTTATGCCGTAAATCACATCAACATCCTGTTCCGTCCTTGCCACTACTGCTTTCCCTACTGCCTCCACTGCCATTACACAACCATGCCTAATTTTTCCCCTCGGCAACTACCACCAACTGTTCATCCTTTTATGCATGTATGCATGCATATATCAGTCATTTTGGATGCAGATGACATATTTTGCAAGAGCAGCAGTTTTCATTCACAAAATATCTCCAGTAGTGTAGTATACTTTTCCCTTGCACGTATTTACTTGGCTATCAGCTTTCACTTAAACTGTGCAAAGGCGCTTATGATTTTCATATAAAACGAGGAAAGCAGCGTTTACTTTTTTGCAAGTTTAAAAGTTGAAAATAAATAACCTTGTTCCAAAATAGCATGCTGGTGGTACTTTACAGAAAAAACACGTTGCACGACAACGACAACAACAACAATAATAATAATACTTTACATTACATTTTCTGCAAGTTGAAAAGAACATTGTTTGATTTTTTTAGGTTTTTAAGGTAGCAAAAAAGTGTTCTGGCACATCTGTCACCACATTAGAAATGTGCATAGTTAATGCAGACTCGAGTAGGACGACAATGCATCGAACCGGATTTTTGGATGGAAAATGGAACAAACCCTGTTTTTATTATAGAGATTGTGATTGTGTCATCTGGTGTATTTGTCTACGACAAAAACTTGCTATATGCATAAACTATTATGTATTCCATTACAATTTCTCAGCGCGAGTCTCTTACCAAAACGCTAGAATGCTAGAATATTACAGTGTAATGCAATAGTATTTTACAGGGAACGCGGATTTGAATGAATTACGAGATGAGAATGAAGGGTATATGGTGTTTGCTGAAAAGAAAGGAAATGCAAACCGAGAGTTTTTCCTGCTTTACCAGCAGCTATACACCACCAGCTTTTGTAATGGGATTCACAATAGGAAGGGAGAAAGTGGAGAGGAGAATGAAAGAGGTAAAGAGAGAGAGAGAGGCATCAAGTTCTTCTCAGCTTTCACTCTCAGGCGAGACAGCAAGTCAGTCAGAATCATTCACCGTCACATTATGACTAGTAGTTTTTTCTCTATATATGCTTTCTTTACTCCTTCATGTTTGTGCCAAAGAAAAAGAGTACGAACAAACACCATCACTCCACTCTCTCTCCTCTGCACACTTTCTTTTTTTCTTCTCTTCCTGCTACTTTAAAGATTGGCGTAAAAACTTGTAGAGTAGTGTGTTTTGTCTACAAATGTATTGAGCATGTCTACATACTTATCAAACTGACTGACTGAGTAAGCGTTGCTTTGAAGATGAAAAAAATTGGGAAAAAATAAGGAGGGGAAAATTCCATGCACAATTGCTTCACGCAATTTGCTTCTCACATATGTGCATTCACGAAAATATACATGCACCGAAAAGTAGAAAAAGGGGGAGTACGGTATCGGGAAAAGAGATAATCTAAAGTAACCAGCTGCAACCAAACTGTGGGAAAGAAATACGTGGGAGGTAAACTCAGAACGCAGACAAAAGAATGATTTTTAAAGAAATTATTTTTGTCATTCAATTCCTGTAAGTGGTTTTCCACAAAACCTATGAGAAAAGGGGGAAAAATTCTAAGGGCTCCCTGCATGATTGTTTTGGTGTTGTTTATTTTTAAAAGCTACTACAATGGGCCAATGTCATTTTGTGAGAAACAAGGTTGCTCAAGGCTTCAAAAAGACAAAAGATGGTGAGTGTTTGTAAAACTCATAACATGGTTCAAGAGATGTTACATGACGGTTTTATGTTTTACCAGTTAATTCTATCAAATAGATAAAAATAGTTGTATAAAACACAAATTCAATCTACTATGTTGCAATACTTAATGAACAACCTGTCTCATATAAAACCCTTTACCACCTGTTATTCTGAATTGTGACAATCCATGGGTAGAGGAAATGGCGCAATGAAAATGCTAAAAATATAAATAAACTACTAACCTGGGGAATGCCAAGATAAATGAATAAATCAAGATGTAATTTTACGTAATTGAATAATTATTTCCACAAAGCAAAATAATTACAGGGAGGACATGGTAGGTGTAAAGTTTTGATGACTTTTACTGCCAGTGATGTATACTGTTGAGAATTATATGGTAGCGCAATGTAAAACATTTTGTTCATTGTACGGTTACCTTATACACTACAAAACAACATATTATCAACAACCTGGAAAGTTACGATATTTTTTATGCTTTCTCTCTACATTTAGTAAAAGACACGCGTCACTTTCACGCCCAGCACACTTACCAGGGTTTTTCACACCGTGATTCCGGTGGAAAAATTCAAAGTTTTAAACAGACACGTCCAAGGCAGCAAAATCACCGGAGCCAACAACAGCATCTCACCAGGAAAACAAATATTGAGCGAATTGGTTCCCTTCCAACAAACAACCAACCTTTTTATGCCACCGTCCGCATTTTGAATCTTGTTAGTCAACCTCGTATGTTTTGACAGCTCATTCCCCTTTGGAATGCACATTATCGTATGATATTTCACGATGGTTGTTATACCCGGGTAAAAGTTGTGGAATCATCACTTCAGGAAGAGATATTGAAACTCTGAGTCGAGCCCCCACATATTTATTTTATTACATAAGTATACCTACCACACCTACCTACACGCGCACCAAATAATGCTTTCCATATGACATTCCCTTGTACCTTTTACATAACATGTCGTTTAAAAAAAAGGACAAGACAGAAAGGCAGCAAATAGCATTATTATTATTATTATTATGATCATCATCACTATCACCGCATCCATTGTCATTCTCATGATCTCGAAGAACAAGAAAACGTGCATTTTTTCTGGAACCCCAATAAAGCAGTGTTACGCAAGGATTTGGCAAAAGGGAAGAGCAAACAACAAGTTAGTGAAAACTGTAAGCAAGAGAGCCAACTCGGCAGTAATGCTACTAGTACAATTACACAGATACAATAACAACAACGCTACTACTACGACTACTACCTAAATTACCACTTCACATTGTAGAAACACACAATACAATATAAAAAAGAGAATAGAAACGTAACCAGACCATCATCATGATCCTCGCCGTGTCTATCTGTGTGTGTGCATGCAACCACTAAAAATGTGAACATGCTTGTTGTTGTCGTCATGTAGTGAAAGTAAAAAATAGAAGAGAGAAAGCAGGGAAGAAAAAGAAGAGGAGCACTTACAGTTTTATTCCCTAAGCGATTGACACGACAGCTGAGAAAGACGTCTGTCCCCATTTGCACTGTGAGGTTGGTGTTGATAGTCGCATTGCGGTCAAAGTAGGGAAGTGGTTCCAGTGTGTCCTTATCGTAGTAATCATCTGGCCCTTCCTTCATCGGCTCATCTACAAGTCAACCAAACAACAAACACAACATGAGCAAACGTAACATACACAAAATAACAACAACACTCATCAGTCAAACCGTCTCCTCTTTCTCTTTCGGCCTACGTACGTAACGTACCTAAAACATATCTAACCGTTTTTACCCGTCCTTTCTCTCGCTTGAGTGAAAGTCACACAAGTGCTTACTTGTATGTGTGTGTGTATGCGTGGGTGATTTCATTTTTACTCACATTTCTCATGCATTCAGTGTGTAATGTGATGATACCATTTCCTTCATGTCCCCTATTATTTTATGATGATACATACATGCCTAAATAAAAAATGCATGTACAACGACGAATTGTACACGGGGCGGCGTTTTTTTCGGTTAAAATCATTTTATTCACGGTATTGTTATCACAGAGGCCGGCATGTTTGCTCAATCCTACCCAACTAACAACTCAGATGCATGTGCTGGGTTGACTGGTGCTGTAGCTGAAACATGCTACTCGTAAAAAATGGAAAATATAATAATGGGATGATATGCAAAGAGGAAGAAAAAAATGTGCATTTTTATTTTGGCAAATTGATCTTATTTCCAGCTTATTAAAATATAGTACCACTGTATAAGTCCAAGTATATACATAACTTAGGAAAGAAATTCTTCATATATTTCAGATATTACACCATTCATTCACTTTTACAAGAGCAAGCCAACAACCAGTTTTCAACTTATTTTTCAACAAAAAAAGTTGATGTTATACACTGACTTTTTTGCTTAGATTGCATCTTCTGCTATCTCAAGGGGCATGAAAATAAATTTAATACACATGTCGTTCCTTTCTCCTTCTTTTTTCTCCCGTTCCGTCTCTTTTCTAAGTGACGCTGAACGCAGCAATCTGTATTTATTATTTTTTCAACCATTTTTAAAATACGTACATACATCGTCATCAATAATAATAAAATGTTTATTATGTACTGAATTTTTTGATTTTTTCTTTTGTGCCGCATGTAGGCGGATTCATTTATTCATATGTACCTTTTAAGGCTTTTGTTAGATTTTGCAGTTGAATGATTTCGTTCAGCGTACTGGTAACCGTTCATTGTGTAAAAGTCTACCAGTTTTTAATAAGCTACATGAGAGGTAATCAGTGTCATTGTACAGCGTGAGGCTTATAATCAAGAAATCGTTGTTGCTCGTTAAAAATAAACTAACAGCATAGACTCGTTTTTAGATTTTAACGCTTCAGCTCTGCTTTCCAAAATAATCTTGAATCCCACCTACTGGCAACGTGTCTTCAGCTAGTAGCGCTACTAATACCATACAATTTTCTCCTTGTATTCTCACTTTCCATTTGCCAGTAGAAACTTTATTCTTTCGTATATTATTATTATCTTGCTACGATTACGGCCAAGTTTGCATGTATGAATGATTTAACCCTGTAAACAATCCTGTAAAGTCTGTTTGGCATGTTTTGCAAGCAGCCCAGCAAATCTGTACATAGACTTGCTGGAATGTTACCACTATGCACATGTGTGTGATGGCAAGTGTGTTCCTATTTATTATCTGTTTCTTCTCCGCCTAAACTTTTTACCGTCTTTCTGTTGTCTGCGACACGGGGAGCAGATACGGTATCAGTGTACAATAGCCTGCAGCCTATAAACATAAATGAGACAGGAAAGGAGAATCTCGTTTTTTTCTCTTTACCACATCGTGTAGTCGTCTACCTCTATCACTATCAAGGAATACGGAAAAAGCGGTAAAGGTGAAGGATGAGGCAAGAAAAAAGCGAACACTAACTCGTTTATATTTTTACTTTCTTCTTGTGAAATACGACTCATTCCTGCTGCTGGGTGTGAACAAGCATGTTGTGTTATGTGTGTGTGCGGTGTATGCAACAATTTTGGGGAAAAGTCAGAAGCCAGAGAGGAAGTATGTATGTGTGTCGGTGTGTGCATCATCACCACTACCACCACCACCACCATCATTGTCGTCGCCGTCAAGTGGAAGCTACATATTTGACTTGGTTGAAGCTGGAAGCAAGGATCCGATAAGAGATGCTGAAGAGGAGACGACCGAGCACCAGAATGCAAGCATCGGGCACAAGTGACGGCAACCTCTTTAGGATTATCATAATGGTATGCTCATTATAAGTGCTATGTGTGTTATGTGTGTATTGCCTGCTGGATATATGTGTGCGTGTGAGGAAAGGACAAGTGTAGGAAGGAGCTCACTTCAACCGCCTCTCTTCCTCCTTTTTGCATGGCTCCTGCTTTCTATATACCAAAAAAGTCTACGTGGAGCGAACATCAAGCAATCCTTTATCGTTTCTTTCATCTTCCTTCCCTCTTTCGAAAAATGGCTGACTAGGAAAGGAAAGATGAGGAGAAAGTAGGAGAAAGAGCTACATCTACATCCCATCATCATATACGGATTGAAAAGGGTTGGATGTGGTGCATCTGCTCCTGCTTTCTTTACCACTTTGTTTCCTAAAAAAAGTTCTCTCCGAATAATAAAATCAGGAGGAAAAGTCGTTTCTTTAAGTCTTAGTATAGCAGCTTTACAAGTTTGGGGTATTTTCCAGAATACCTACATACATATAACTACCCAACTTGTATAATATGTAGATCCTAAATAGTACGAGGTTATGTAAAGTACTAAGAGAGATATGCCGAGATACGAAGAGTTTTTCAACTTTCAGAATTTAAATAAGCAGCAGCAGCGTGTTTTCGTCGTATTTTTTTTAAATGCAAGCGTCTTTCTCTTTTAATTCATTCATTCCCTGTTGGAGTATCTTCAAAGTACAAGGACAATAACAATAATATTGTAATAGCAGTAGTCGTAGTAGGAGCAGCAGAAGCAGGAGCGCTGGCTGGGTAATAATGATGAGATGAGACAGAGTAGATGGGGAAGTGGTGTCTAGCTTAAAATGGTCTAGTACACCATGGAATCCTTCAAAACATGAATGAAGGTATAGCCAGCCAAGCATTCATTTCGTTTCAGCAAGAAGTTCTCTCTCTTGTCTCTCATCTCATCTTCTTTCTGTATCTCTCATTCTCTCTTTCAGAATGTGTACCTACCATACTCACACAGCAAGCACGCGAAAATGAACGAGATGGGTGGCCTATGGACGTCAACAGCGAATACACATTCCCTGCTAAGGGCAAAATAATTATGGAGCTAAATACGGACTTAAATGGGCCGCAGTTGGCATCTTCATCAATGCAGTAAGTGCTTGACGGAGAAGAATGGGCCTCTCTTTTCTCGCCTTTCTATTTTACTGCTCGTTCCAATCCACCATCTCTCTATATCCCTGTCTCATTCAAGTCCGATTGCCTACTTCCTTGTTGTTGTCAACTCCTTCAATGAAATGTGCCCTCCGAAGCTCAGAAAGGAAAGTTATAGAGGGTGCTTCGTCTGCAATATATTTTAAGGCATTATATTATGGTTGAGTTTGACAGTCCTGGTACACAAATAGATACGACAACTTTCACTAAGGCACACACACACAACTTTTTACTATAATAAGGCCAAAAATATATGTGCCCGTCCTATACACTTTGTAGCAGTGCTCGTTCTACGATCCTATTATTATAATTTCACTGTCATTCTCGTGTCGTAGACTTTTGAAATATTCCAGGCTCGTTCGTTTATGTAAGACTCATTACGAGGAGACAGATACTACTTACTATTCATTGCGTACATAAATATATGCATGCATGCATTATAATATATACATAAATGCCCAAATGGGTTTATCTCCCCCGTATCTGTCCTAGCGCTGTGTCTGGCGAGGAGGAGACATAACGGCATTATTGTCAAGTGTTGTTTTATGTCTTCACCCTCTACAAATACATCTCACTTTAAGGCTCATCACGTTCCCATAACACCATATTAGGTAGCGCTCAAAATCTAGCTAGATTTTAGATTTTCTGCCGGTGGTGAGGTAACATCCCAAAACCATTTAGTTCTCGAATTTCTCCGCGTCTATCCATCCAACCCAGTTGGAATCATGATGTAATATAACGATGCATTACTGAGATCACTGCGTTTCCAGGATTTCAACTCTCTCGTTGTTGCTTTCCCTTTGACTTTCTCTTTTTAGTTTGTGCAATTCCAACGAATAAACTATTAAACAGATCATCGAAAAACGCTATTCTACCTTTTAATAAAGGTATATCATCACAGAATTGGCGGCATATGTTAGAAGTGAACGTGTTAAAATTGAATGTCAGAAATAAGGCGTTATTGTCGATCAAACGATCACAGTTTCCCTCGTCACCATTTTACTAATGACATATTTATAACATCAAAATGTGCCAAAAAAGTGGGCGGTAACTTATTTTGCCAAGTTGCACTGCGGTTTACACTTTAATAATAAGTAATAATAACAACTTAGACCGAAAATATTAAATAAAATATACAATTGCATATACATAATGATGAGCTGCTTGACTTCTAAACTATCCAATCGAAGAGAGAGAGAGAGAGAGAGAGAGAGAGAGAGAGAGAGAGCGAGCACCCAAGTTTAATAAAATACAAAGACAGTTTTAATATTAGTATGGGTACGATTATAGTTTTGCTTTTTGGTGTCAGTTATTTATTATTCCAAACCATTTCATACCCATATACCCCTTGCTCTCTCCACCTCAGTCAGAGTACCGTCATAATGATTTGCTCTTTTTCCTTTTGATTACAACTGCACGTAACAGTTCCCCATTTAAACCTTAAGCCTACGCTGTACGTCTGCTTCAAAGCGAGAAATTTTGGCTCTTGACTAGCCAACCGACCACTATTTTGTAAATTCATTTCGGAAGGGAAAATTAAAAGAGCCGACCAGACCAGACCATACGATGCGAGTTTGCAGACACAAAGCAAAAATAAAAGTCTATCCGTACTCTTTGCTCTTATGATAAATACACATAGGTAACCAATAGGCGTTTCTCCCACTAATAACAGAAGGATGTGCAAAGCGAGATTTTAATTTCCGCCCAGAGAAGATCCGAAGGTGGTTCTCTCTCGTTTTTTCTTCTTTCCCTTCTGTGAATGAATAAGAGAGCTGGGATGGTCACTGGAGACTAAGGTTTGGATGGAACCAGTTGCTTACAATTCTAATTGCTTTGTGTCTGCTTCTCTCCCCATTCTCTCCAGCTCTCTGTCTATTGCAACATCGTACATAATGACTGAAAAAGTCTATAAGTACAATACCGTGAACAGCAACTATCACTTCTTCGAGGCATACTACTTCCATATAAATTTCAGTTAACCCTATTTACGCAGCAACTCTAAAGATTATACATGTACTGCACAATCTGAAGGTAGGTTGGGGGAGCGAGTCGTACATATTATAGTGATGTCCAACGTGTATCATGAAGGTTTTACCGGAACCCATTGCCAAAAAGCCACGTAAATGATGACGGTGAAAAACAGACAGTAGGGGAGAGCAGAGGAGAGAAAAAAGGACAAGGGCTCACTTGAATGTAACAAAGTAATGTAATATCATCAACAGCTTTTAAGCTTTTAGCCAAATTCAGATAGAAAAATGAAACATCTTGTGAGAACGAGCAAAAGGCAGGGAGATGGAACCGTGCATTTTCTCTTTTCAGTTGTACTAGAAGTCCTTTTTCAAGCTTCCAAACATGAAAAAAATAGAAAAGAAATGCCACTTTCTACAAGAGCACATCAGTACTATATGTGGTCGAAAAGCCAACACCCATTCTCCACCAGTGGAAGAAAAAAACTTTCTTTTCTTTTCCTTTCTTACATATGAACATTGAACAAGCAAAAGAAAGTAGTTGTAGTGAGAAGTACTGATGCCACCATAATCATCATCGTCATCGCCATAAGTAGTACCATGCAAAGTATAAAAATGGTTGTTGTAGTTTTTTCTTCTCGGTGGCAGCAAAGGAAGCCTCAATTGTGGTGCAAGTAGTGTCATGAAGGAGAGCGCTTTTGTGCTTGAAATTGAACTGAAATTGAGAAATGAAGGGTGAAAAAATGCTTTCACTTTCTCTTGATCTCTTCTTCCAACAAAATGTGCTGCCATCATAATAATATTATCATCATACAACAAGCAAAGCCACACATTGCTACTACAACAGTGCTTTATGATATGATGATACCATCGTCATATAATGTACGACGTCCAATTTGCACTGATACGACGACTTATTCACGTGTAATGATAACAAAAAATACAATAGTTTTCTTTCACTCATGCTTGTAATCGTATTCCTTTTTAAGACTCTGCTCGTTCTGAGCTGAAGTAATGATAGCACGCTTATATCACCATGTTTATATAGCTTATATATGATCAAAGAAATAAAGCGCAAAGGGAAGCTAGAAAAAACAGAATGAAAGTGCAACTATCACTCATAATTCTCTGCTGCTGCTGAGTGTTATTATAAATATTACACTTATATCCTGTGTGAGTGAGGTTCCGCGCAGAGGGGACTACACACAAAGGGAAAATAGTGAAAGAAAACAGGAGCAGCTGTCACAAAATATGATGGAAAACTGTCGAATGTCTTCTGCAAGGAATATATAGGACTTTTAAAGTCTTACTTGGGAATTACACCCATTAATACCATTCTGATAGGGTGTACAATCATATTATGCATTATGGGAACATTTTGAGTGTAGATACTACTAGATGAGCAATCTGAGCCATGTGACTGGTGTAATACCAATGATGATAATATGATGAGCAGACACACTGGCTTCGTCGGGGGTATTAGTCCTTTTTTATTTTGAGCTCGTACTGATAATAGAGGTGGACCAAAAAGAAATAATATCCTATATATAGAGGACGGATGTCTTCTTGTCTGCCGCTAACTGAGTCATAATATTATCGTGCTTTCCCTCTCACCCACTCCTCTTGTTTCTTTCCTCTTTGTTAAGAAGAATGTCTCCTCTGCACATCTGTTCGGAAGAAAAGACGGAAAAGTAGCAGGAGCAGCAGTAGCAGCGTTAGTGAAATGGAGAGCAAAAGATATGTGTACAAGGCTCTTGTTTTAAATTTATTTTCTCCTTTTCAGTCTTTCATTCTTCGCTTTCCACCGCGCTACTGTCTTTGTGGTAAATGATATGTGCTTATATGGGATCGCTAACAGGAAGTGAAAGTGTTATAATAATATGTTTAATAATAAGTATACGCAACACCATGTCCTTTCTTCTCACTCCGCCACTTGCACTCCATTTCGCTCTTTGCACAAAGTAGACGTTATTATATTGGATAATTATTCGTGAGAAATTTGAGTCTAGTGCTAATGCTAACGGACCAGAAAAACCATACCGTGGAGAAGGAGGCTAGAGCAAAGAGTACAGCTAGCAGGGACGATGGCGATGATGATGATGATAGTAGCAACAGAGCGAGAAAAAGGAATAGTTTCTGTCTGCGTATTAGGTACCTACTTACTTGTCCGGGTATGTGTATGTGTGCAAGTGGGCGAGTAACAATGTGAGTGGTGAGCTTACGGAACGAGATGTGGCATAAACAGAACTAAAGCATTTAGAGGAGACATGCACTAACAGTCTATAATCTTAACTTCTCAATTTATTCATCAAGGAAACAGGGAAAGCAAATAGGTTTGCTTCGTTTCTTCTTCATGGCGCGACAACCGACACCTTGCCAAGACTTTTTATTTGAAGGTTTAAAACTCCAAATTCTATGATATTAGTTTCAGGCTTCCAGTCACTTGTAGCTTATTCTCATGATAACTGCAACATGTCCAATGTCTATATAATTATAGTTTTAAAATGTTATGAAATAGCACCTACTCCATTCATTCTCATCATAATGTTTCATTGCCGAAATAATGTTTCCAATACGGAGTGCGAAGTTGGGAACTGTTAAATAGTCATTTTTAAATTATATTTAAATGCCGGGTTTCCCTAACATGTTCAACACGGCGTTGAAAATAATGTTGATTTGAAGACAGGACAATAACAGGGTCGATTTCCTTTATGTAGAATATAAAATTTAATAGGAGTGTAGACGCACATTGTGAAACCGTACGCAAGGTAACGACGTCGGACAGGCCAATTTCGTACCTTGGTTGGGGTATTTCCCAGCTGAATTGAATGATAAAATATATAAAATGTATAAACTCAGCGGTATACATAATGAATAATGACATATGAACACGTTTAAGGAATTTTCATCCCTTTTCAACGCACCGGCTCCTTTGGTTCGTTCGCCGTTCAGACAAACACACCGTTGTGCTCTTTCCTGATGGCGAGAAAAAATACTGTGGCGGCGAAAAGACTACACAGATGAAAAGGAGGAAGAGAGTTAACCAAACGCCAAGAAGTGAGCACTGACATGCACAGAGCTCACCGGTATTAATAAAACATTCATGACTCGGGCTAGAAATGGATATTTATTACTAATGCTGACAATGAATGCGAATGTGGCAATGACTACTGCCACGAAACACACGCATGAATAAATGAATGCGTTTAAAGGTATAATTCTCAACTCTAAAGTTTTTTTTTGTAAAAAAAGCCCTCTCCAGCAGTACACTCCAACGCAAGTCGCTTACTTGTTTTGGTGACGACCGCGATGATGACGATGATTATACTCGTTAAAACTTTACAGGATTTTCGGTAGAAATTGGCTACAAGAAAAATTGCTCCTCTTCATCCACTTTTCACATGTTCACAGACGAAAGTAGCCACGTTGTGCTTTCCCGCATTGCCTTTTTAATGCACATATTTATGAATTTGTCCATCTTCCATTTTGTGGTGCGGAATTGCACTGCCAGTTTTCTTTACAGATTCTTGGAGTTGGAAACTTCTCGAAAAAGAGGGACACAAGTGTATATAGGCATTCCTACGCGTGAATCAGAGACCACATGAAATACCCATTTTCGCACTTTTAAACTTGTTAATTCTTAAAGTGTGTTATTTTACGATGCATTCACAACTAGAAACTAGGGAAATGAAAAAGAGGCAGTTTCTTCTGAATGCTCCATATATAACGTTTCCTGACTTCCTTTTGAAATGGAACCTTTCTCTGTTTCACATTTGCATTAAAGAAACTTTGTTGCGTTTAAAGAATTAGAACAAAGCCACAGATCTGTCACTCACCATTTTCCAGGCTGAATTCAAAACCGAAACCATGTATATTTTCATCTCTCTCCCAATTTTCCGTAGCGGGTGGGCCTTAATGTTTTTTTAAAAGTATGCTTAAGCTTATTACACCAGGACCATCTAAAATAATACATATTACTATCGTACGAATAAATTTTCTCTCTCCAATTTTTAATAAATTTTGTAGCCGTCTTAGCTACAGAAAAAAGGTATATGCGTTACATTCGGGAGTGCGCTGAGCTGCCTGCCACCAATCCCCGCAGAATTTACGTCTTCAGCCATTACTTTTTTCTTGGACTCATTTCTTTCGCTTGAATACCAAATAAATAGATTTTGTTGTTTTTTCTCAGAGACAAGAAAAAACCTGCAGCCACAGCAAAAGATTCCGACATTTTCTCCATTTTCGGCAACTTTGACAGCATAAAATACTACGACTACGTATGCATAATATGTGTATAATACTTCCACTTACACTACATCACATACACATAAAATTGCTGTGTTGTCTGTATGAGCACACATTCTAATGTAACTTGAGTATAAATATACATGCTATTATGCACTCATGTTTTTAGTAAGCCTTCATTTTTTTCCTTTCACAATGCCATATCAACGTTTACATTTCTTCGCTTTCTTTCTCTCACTTTCCCTTCTCTGGTGTTGGTTGGCGGTAGTGATACTTTTAACGCTTCCCATTGTATTATCTTGTTCCGAAAGGAATACATACTTTTTTTAAAGCTTCGTCGTATATTTTATATAATAATGGGAATGGTGATACGGGCATGTAGTTTCAGTTTTAGCAGCAACAGCAGCAGTGAAACTGGTCCTACTGCTGCATACCACAAATCTTACAGAGTCACGCTAGTAGCTGTAGACGTGGCATAAATGCTCCTACTATATACTCTGTTGGTTTAATCTTGAATTCGTAGGGCTTTATATAGAAAGAAGCAAGTGCAGCAGCATCTCTGTAACTTGAGCAGATGAAGGGTATATACATAGTAAACTAGTAGTAAACGTAAGATAGTGTGCTAACAGCCACATATGTGTATATGCGGCTTTCCCTGTTTGTATACATATTTGTACATATAGATGCATGACTGACTATACGAGAGAGCCGCAGTTGTAGTAGTAGTAGTGTAAGTTGTTGGCGTGTCCTTCTTTTTTCCTTGTTCGTTTCCTTTCTGATTCTTCGTCCACCAACAAAAATGTACTTGTGTGTGTATAAAAACTCCTTTCTTTGTGTAACTTTTGCTCTCTTCTCCCGTCTCTCTTTCTCTTCTCATCTCTCCCTTCCTTCCGCCACTCTGCAACTGTTTCTGATGCTAATAATACCATTTATTCTTTTCTCTCGTAGTATTTTTTTCTCCTCTCCCTCCCTCTCTCTTTTCTAGTAGCATTATTATCATTATTATTATACACACAAAGAAAATGCACGTGGCGTCAAAAATAATGAATGACATGGCCGCTATAATTCATACGCTTTTATGTATATTGTACGCATTATATCAGATAATATGCATTTTATACTGAGCACAGAGTCTTAGGAAGGACGACGGTCTGTACTTAATGCTATTATTATGCTTATGAATATATGTATTCATTTATGTACACGTTTGCGATAGGGTTCTTAAGTGGTGGCGGATGACGCTTAAGTGAAAGTGAAAGCAAGACTCTTCTTTTTTTATCCCGTACTTGTGTGTTGTGTAAGATCCCTTTCTTCTTTTTCCTGTGTTTCCGTCAAATCCACCACTACTGCTCCAGTGCGAATAACCTGATATGTCTTGCACCAACTCTGTCACTGTCTCTTCTTTTCACACTTGTTTTTGTGTTATATGATATGATATGATGCTCACCATTTCTTCCACAGACAAGTGCCTACGGAAGTGGTAAGAGCTTTTATAAGTATGAGCACTGGTGGGCTTGTTGCAAAATGTATATACGTACCTCGAGATATTTATATGCATTCAAGTTGACATTTATGAAACTTGTCGACGACTCGACTTGTTTTCATGGAAATGCATTCAAGTCCCTTGTCCCCCTTGCGAAACTCCCAGACGAAAACATTTCGCTTTGCTCTCAGCAAGCAGAAGCCCTAAGAACGAAACGGGTTGTCTAAGACATGGAATCACAAAGTAAAAGTTTTGTGTGTTTGTAAAAAAGAGAAGAGATTTTCTCTTATTATCTTCTTACTACACGGGGAGAACCCACACACACACAACTTTGCAAAGGTGAGGTAACAACAAAAGAGAAATACAGGACGGGAGAATGGCAGCCAGTTGGGATGCAAAGGATGTGGAAGATCAACCACGAGGCAAACGCTGGTTTTTGCACCAACACCTTTACTATTTTTTTTTATTTTCATGTCTCCCAGTCACTTTCTCTCTTGTAGCGTATGTGTGTGTGTGTTTGCAGAGTTGTTTTTCTGCAGTGACACTACTAAGCCAAGCCAATGTAAATATATTTATGGTGATATGACCACCTACCTACCCACTAGCAACTTTTTTTCTCATATACGATTACGCTAAGTACCCGAGTGATACTAAAACCAACTGTTAGAAAGAATTGTGTACCAGTTTTTTCCCTCTTCGCTTTCATTTTTTCTTCTTCTTGTTTTGTGTTGAGCGGCTTGGGGCTTCCCACATGTTAACTCTGGGAACGAAGAAATGGAAGGGGGCTACACAACAACTGCCATATCATATGTATTTATGTACGTTTCGGGAGAAGTGTCTTTTTTTCTCCTGTTTCAAAAAAAACTCCATATCAAGATTATGGAGCAACATACACACAACATCATCCTACATTCATTCTCTGGAAATTCATGACGAGGTGTGTTTTCTCCAAAGAGAGGAGGGAAAAGGGACGAGATAACCTGGTGAAAGCAAGGTAGTTAGGTAAAATTGGTTAGTTTTGGCCACTCAGAACGTTAAAAAGTTTGTGGTGCACACAGTTAGCATTTAATACCCCTTGTATTTATGTAAGCCATGCTGTGTGATGATGATGCGTATACACACACGGACGCACCGCGGATCTCCTCAGTCCTTTGATAATAGAACCGTTCCTCCTTTTCCACCAGTGAACCGTTTACTTACGTAACTCTATATATCCATATTCTGTTTTGTCTGCTGTGTTGAAACCTGTGAGTAAATGGGTTCTGCTTTTCTTTGTATATGAGTTTGCTTTTGACTGGTTTGTTGATAGTATGAGGTTTTTGGTCTCTCTCTCTCCATCCCAATTTTTATTTTCAGCACAGCAGATTCAAGTAGGCACACATGCTGTTACAGCATCAGTGCTACGGTTTACGTCTCCTTTTCTCTTGTTTATTCCTTTTACCCATTTCCTAAGAATTTGTGGTCTTTGCTGCCCTACTATTGCAACTGCTAAACTACTGCCACTATACCTACATATATGTATGGCGTTGTTGAAAAAGAAGAATGCACAATGATGTCTCTTGTTCGAATGCCTCCATCGCCACTACTACTATTTATACTGCTTCCCAAGGAAACTTAGATCTGGTAATAGTTTTTTTAGACTGCGTGTGTGTGTGTGTGTGTGTTTGCAAAGCACACGATCATTTCACTTGATCTCCAGCGATCCCTTTGAATCTGATTCGTTGGACGTTTGAGTATACATGTATGAATGTACACATTCATGTGTGGCAAATATACGACTTGGCGAATATGTTTTTCCTATTATTTCGATGGTTCAGAGAGAAAATGAAGGCAGCAGCAACCTCTTTCTTTCTCTCTAGTTGAAAACAAGTCAAAGAGGAATGTAAACCTTAAGCTCCAACTCAGAGATTTAAAATTGCCCTATTGTTATCACCACTCCGACCGGCTAGAGCTATACACACATCGGCACACACTGGAGATCGTAGCAATGTACACATAAGATAGGTATATAATATATATACGGTGTACATAACACCCCATTGTGGTGATAAGGAACTATAGCCGGCATATTTACAGGAATTTATCGTATAAGTGTAAAGAATGTACCTATACTTACTTATAATGGTTCTGCGGAGAGATACAGACACCCGAAGAATACCAACTTTTGTATGATCATCGCTCCTATGTTTGAAAAATAGAAAGTGAATGAATCCGGGGTTAGCAGATCCTAAGAAGCTTTCATGACATGTTTAGTCTTTCTTTTCTATCTATTTACAACTGGATTACGGCTTGTTGTAGTCAGTCGCATGTAACCACTAAAGTGCTTCAGAATTTATTTAGTACTTCTCTCAACAAGATTATCCTCATGCCACATTTCTCCCCTTTTTATACTCCCCGTTTCGTGTTTGTCCTTTCCCTTCGAAATGAGCTCTGCACGAGTTTTTGTTGTTGTAGTTGTAGGACACTTTGCCACAAAATATATATGTACAAGAAATGAAATATATTTCGGCGGTATGATCCATATCGGTCTTCAAGCTTGCACGCACACAAACAACAACAGAATACAATCCTAGGTCAACTGGGTTAACGAATCTTAATGCGTATTGTATTGAGCTCAGTAAATTTTTACGCATTTTATAGAATTTCTATTCACATACGCATCAACCTATTCGTCTATACATACCTGACTTTATACATAACATTCCATATCACTTTCACAAGAGCGGAAGGGAATGAAAAAAAATGTACAAAAAAGGAATAATCTTTGCTTAATTAAATGTCTCTTTTTTTAGCTTATCCGAAACGCCTTGTAGATTTTCTTCCAAATTTGATCGGAATGCAAGGAATAAAACTATAAAATCGATTACTCATTCTTCTCCATGGATAGGATAACATTTTATCGCGTACTGTATCAGAGCAACATCGATGATTAATTAATCAAGAGGATCCCATTAGCATTCGCATTCTTTGAATTCCTTTTTGATGCTAATATTTGCTGAGTGCGCAAGAGCTTTAAAGAGATACTGAATCTGTACCGGGAAACTTTCATTCTTTCCCAAATTCAAAACTGGGCTCTTTTCGCCCATTCTTTTCCTCGCTTTTAAGTTAGCTGAACTTAAGTTGAAATCGATGGAACAACCAACTTGATATGCTTAATTTAGCTGAAACCATTAACGTGATTCCTTCTTTCTGCCTGTTCTTCCCTCAAAAAAAAGTTGTCTCACTGCTCAAAGATTTTTGTTCTCTTTCACCCTGCTTCCAAGTATAAATCCAATTTCCTTATGGATATAACAGTTGGTGGTGATATAGTAAGGTGGGATAGCTAACATACTTGCACTATTTTTTGTGGGAACGTGATTCTCTATAATATTTCTCAATCATGTTTGAGTTTTCCATTTTTCTTTGTTCAAAAAAGTTAGACGTTGTGCTTACATGATTTCACATACATTATCTTTACTTGACACACCACCACTCCAACTTACTCCTCGCTAACGAAAAAAGCAAAAAGGGCGTCAGCTAACCATCCATAGATACAAAAACTACTATAAACGCATATAAACACTCTCAGTCAGTCAGAGAGAAGCAGCAACATCAACAGCCCGGGCATTACTTTCATCATCACCAACACCACCATGCCACCAGCTTTACTTTTTACTTCCTATCATCCATTTATGTATTACAAGTTGCTATCAGTGGCAGGCAAATGTTCTTCTGACATGCTTTTCCATCTGACTCTCTTTCTCTCTCTCTCTCTCTCTGTCGCTTATGTGAGCCTTTTACTTACTCTGCTCCTAACTTGCTTAGCATCATCGCAGATAATAATGCTACATATATTATTCTATATTTACATAATGTATTTTACCTATTATACACATTTAGACACCATAGCACTTCTGGTAACAGACTTTCTCTAAGAAGCAGGGCATCATAGATCATAGATCAGATGATGTGATGGTATGAGTGTCTGTCTGCGTGTGTGAGTGTGTGTACATGCATGCATTATCTGGGCTAAAAAAATGGCCTACATTTTCTTTCCGTTTTTCTCCAGGATATTATTATTAAAGAGGGATATATATGTGGAATGTATGAAGGCTTTTGGTAAGATTGCAATATTATTTGGTGTGTACCATCATTTCAATCTTTTTTCCATATAAACACGCACAAAACTCTCGCTCTCTTCTTTTTTTCTTCTTCTTCCTTTTTTTCTCAAGTTTATCTTCATTCTGTTCCAATTGGCTTTGCTAACTAGATACGTAGAAAATATCTATATTAAATGAACAAGCATTTTTGCTCCTTGTATAGATACAGTTTAGTATAGTGTGTGTGAGAGAGAGAGAGCCGGCTAACACTCAGCTCATCCATAAACACTGACGAGAGTACTTATATGAGCATCATGCATATAACCTGAAAAGTTTTGCGCTCGCGTTCCTTTTCCTTTTTATTCATTCTCACTCTTGTTCTTTTTTCGTCACTCACTCACTCATGCATGTATACTCTATTTTCCTGGGGAAAACTAGTGAAAGGGAATGAAAAAGAAAGTGAACTAATATAAAAAAGAAATGATCTAATGGTTGATGGTGGTGGGTTAGTGTGAGCAATTGGAATGAAAGGAATGAGAAACATAAAGTAGTACAAATGTAAACACGAGAAAATGATCATTGGTTGTGTGTGATGGTGCCAAAAGTAGCAATTCCCATGTACCAATAACCGCGGTGGGCTTGAAGGCATTTTGGTTTTGTTGAGTGAGTCCTTTCCTTGCATATGCATGTTATATATTATTGAGCATAAGGACTCTTTTGTGTCAATACAGTAATATAAATATATAAAGTAGTCATGTAAGTAAGTCATGTGATCCCAGGAGTTGCTCAAGTTTGGTGAAAGGAAGCAGAAATACAAGAAGTAGCTGAGAAATAGGC
Source organism: Coecobrya sp. COE2 (assembly GCA_027743765.1). Lineage (NCBI taxonomy): Eukaryota > Metazoa > Arthropoda > Collembola > Entomobryomorpha > Entomobryidae > Coecobrya > Coecobrya sp. COE2. Next base: position 26,848 of record JAHZMV010005695.1, read on the forward strand.
GCACTTCCTATTTCATCATGTTGTTATTTCGTGTCATGTGAAATAAATAAACTTCTGGCATGCATGATTAAGTATATGTAGTAATTCTTTACTTTCCTTCTCTCTCTCACACACACCAGCCTCAAGTACTTCGGTGAAAGTACTGAAACAACAACTCTCTTTTCTGCTGACAGAGAGTCTCTTTCGGCTAGAAATGTGGCTCTCTGTTAGAAATAATCAATTTGGTTGATAGTTCTTGGAAATTTTAATACATGATATTACTTTTGGAAATATTTTTGAATTTTCTCAAGTTTACGGCTGGCTCCTTCAATGCTTGGAGCGATGGTGTTGTGTGTCGAGTTCTACGTATTCATTCATCAAATTGAAGATGGCTTCCTGGAATGCTGAAATGACACTGTGCGTCTCGCCACACACCACAAAGACACATGAAAGAGTTGATTCACCTACGTACTTATATTTCCAATTAATGTAATTCCCCGTACTTTGGTTTAATAAATCTCCACATATTAAATATCATTGGTAGATAAAAGTAAACATTAGTATCCCAATATTCTACTATATATCACAGCAATTACATAGAAAGTTACAAAAACCACTACCTTAATTACGATTGTAATAATATCCACTTTTAGGAAATGTACAGGCACAGGCTATATCCTATTCGTGGGAGTCAATAAATTACGATTTTGGAGAAAAATCCCTATTAAAAGTCGTGACAAAATATCAACACCCAGCTTGTATTTTTAGAAATCTTCAACCGTACAAGAATTACTCAAAGCATGACCTCATACATTTCCATGTAAACAGGAGAATGACGTTTGTGCCATGATGATGATGATGAAACTCTCTAACATATCATGCGATCCTTAGCTGTTATTAGAATTCTGGGTATGCTTTATGTACCACCTGAATTATTATTAAAGTCACCAACTAACTTAGCATTAGAGGAAAGGGGTTGCATGAGAAAAAATTGTCACGTTAACAAATGAGTTGTCTCTTGTGTTCACTCAGTTGAGCAGGTTCATTATATTCCAATGCCAGTATGCCTACGCACACAAGCAAAACTCCTTTTCCTATTGATACAGTTACTACTTCCTTTCTCGGGGGAATTCTTTTTTTCTGACTGACTACATTTTTGTAATAGTAAGTAAGTACCACGAAGAGTGAAAGAGATATATGCATACATACATAGGGACACATACGGAGAATCGAAAACCAACCTACTCTTATTTGGTTTGGTTTTTCCAAAGAATCCACACAAAAAATATATATGTGTATACAGCGAGTAATCGACAATTCATCGTGAACCAAGAAGAGAACATTATTTCCAGGGAAAGTTCCACGTTCAGAGTGCTCCTAGGAGCCCTATATTTTCGTATGGCAGTAAGATTAGGAGCAGCGGGGAAATGATATAAAAATGTCTGCAGGGAGAATTCATTTTTTGCTATATATGAATTTAGTATGTGCACACATGCATGTCAGTGATTCTCAACGGATACGGTAGGATGGCAGAAGACCTGGAAGGGAAGTTACAGAGTTAAGTACAAGTGTGTATTGTCTGACACACTTCTTTCCTAAGCGTCTTCTTATGCTCATCCTTTCCCACTTATTTATACATACACACATTGGGCTCTACTCTACGACCCTCAAATACACATACATACATATGAGTGTGTAGTGAACGTAAGCGTCAGTGTGTGGATTGTGTGTGGTGATGGTAGAAGAGTAATATTTTGGATGTAGCCATGTCAGACTAAACACTTTCGTGTTGGCATGACCTTAGGAGAAATCATATCTGATATGATCACCCATGCATCCTATATTTTGTGCCATGATCGACGCTGTTATTATTATTAGTATGATTGTCAGGAGAGGAACATATAATATAAAAATGACTATAACCGTGCATTTTTAGTCGGGAAAGCTTTGTGTACGTACTCCAGCAGCGGTTCGTTTTCCTTCTTTCCCCAATTGTCCTTCATTTCAGACGATAAAAGAGCCCTTGGGAATCACTACTTCACTAAGATTCTTCGAATCGTCTAGCCCACACAACAATTTTACTTACATATAATTTTCATGAGAATTCCATTCTCTCTTCCTTTTTCGACCATTATTATTATGTAGCTCAAATTTCGATCCGCCAGAAAAACTGCGTTTTTACGTCTTTTCTTTCCCTTTTGCCTATGCCAATGAAAATAATGCGCTCGTTTACAGCAACAAAAAATGTGGACAAGTTTGCAACTTTCCATACTAATCTCCACTACTTTTTTTATTCCATGATCATATTCCTTATTATTATCATCATTATTATTCTTCTTACTTTATAGTAGTATGACGTGGAAACGTTGTTGAGTGCTTGTTTGAGACAATGTAGTAGTGAGAAGGAAAAAAGCGCAAACAAGACTTGCTTTCTCTTTGATGTTAGTTGAAAAGTAAGCATGATCACAGAGTTGTCGTTGCCGCTACAAGGTTGTGTTTGGCAAATAGCCCAGTATCATTGCATTTCATGGGCCATCCTTGACCCATGCACAACTGAACATGTACAAAACTTTGGTGTACAATGTAGCGTACCACCAACCAACCATCACTCTCAGTCTCCGACAGTCACCATAGCATAATCATTATGATCATGTCACTATTGCAGCATAACCAAAAAAATCCAGTTTCTTGTTCTTGTACGATCTTTACACACGAACATTGAACACAAGTTACTCTTTTATTTCGTTGCATAAGTTTACAAAGACAGTTTTATATATTGAGTTTGTGACCACTAGTATAACTACTTAATATAATATGTATGAACAGGAATAATAATGTTCTTTTTACTCTACATCAAAGTATCGCTTATCAACCACGGTTACAACGCCAGATGCCCATCTCTCCCTCCCTTTCTCTCACACATTCGTTTCCTCCTTTTCTTATCACCGCTGAAAAAGAACAAGCAAATTTAGCAAATGTGTACATTTCAAGTTTAGAAGGGGCTACCGGCATCAAAATCCACATATTACAACCACATATATTACTAGTACATCTTCATGGTCAGACTCTAGAGGGAGGAAGAAAAACAGAGAGAGTGTGTAATGGCCAATGGCCAAATTGTCACCACATAAATATGTAATGCTATGACCACTACAAAATCTCAAGAAGCGTCTCTCTCCTTCTCTGATAATATCACTGGTTGTGCTTCTAGTTCATCACACGAGTTTTCACAGATTATGCTTTACTAATCGTGTTTTTGGAAGCTTTGGCTTACTGAACAATTAATTAACTGGATTTCCGTTTTTTGTTTTTACACGCTCATCATAATGGCTACGCCATTACCACTGCCACTTAAAGCTTTCCTTTTACAAGAATTGTCCTTGAATACAACATTCAAATGTTACACATAAACATTCTGAGATTTACTTGTTTTGTTCGTATTGCTTTACATGTTACTTTCTTTATGCTTGTATGAAAATTCCTAGACACTATTTTCTTGTGTGTAGTAAGGTCAAGTGGCCAAACATTTCACAAGGCTTTTTACAAGAAGGGGAGCCAGCACAGGAAATTTGACTTTTTCTGGTGGTAAGGTCGTCTGAAATATTGTTTCGCTCACAGCCAAGAATAAAATATTGAGTGAGGAGTTTGGGCTCTTATGAGAGGATGAAGAAGAAAAATGAGATGGTATTTTTTCGTGAAACAAAATTTCTTTTTGGAGAAGCATAAATAAATAAGGCACCGGTACACTAAAATTTAGTGTTATTGGTGTCGTCTATATGGACGGCTCTGACTATTCAAGTATTTATTATTTTATTAGTGTTTTCCAATCGGATGCAATGGATGTCTTGCGCAACATTTTCTAATAATATTATTACCATGTTGAACGGACAAATTTAAGAGCGAGTCGTAGTGGGCAAAGTTTTCTAAGTGCAGAAATATTACTGTGGATGCCAAGCACGGAAGAACATTCTTTTTGTCCGAAGGAAATAGTAATCAGGTTACTAACGACACTTTCACAAATTGCGTACACCTACTTTCATAAATAATACGTGTTCCTCCTGCTGCCATCATTAAGCGTAGGGAGTACGTGGCAAAAAAGTAGATGGTCATAAAGCAAAAGGCATAGCCAAGGTATACGTAACTTATAAATTATAGCGTTTCATAAAAAAGGAAAAATTCTGACGTTTTAACATTTACTTTTTAAAAATAAACCCTGCGTGGGTACATATAGTATATATTTTATGTAGTATGGATGGCCGAAATACGGTACATTTCTCTGAAACATATGGTGACAACTGACTTCCCATTCCATAAAATCTTGAATGGGAAGAGCGTAAACGTTGAAAAGACCGAACTGCGGACCAACACACAAAAGTGTATAGTTTTTCGAACTGGAAACTTAACAAAAGACCCGAGAAAGACCTAAAAAGCTGTTGTATAGTAGGTACCTAGTACACATGTAGAGAAATGTATTTTTATGCATTTTACTCGTGGCAAGCACAGAGTTGGCGAATTATGACAATGTTTTTCACCACATACATGTGGAATTGATGCATGTACATTTTTTGTATAGTTTTATAGGGAAACCAGTAAGAAGCAAAAATAACCGTTCTAACATATTTATACATATGGGATAATAAACACTTATGTTCACCCTCAGAACAACGTGCACGCATGTATTATCTAAGTAATGCACATATATATGTGTGTAGTGGTGGAAGAGCTGCACACACTTTTTCCTCTGTGGAGAAATTTTCATTCCAATACACACTGCTGTCTGGGACTTTGGGTGCTGTTTCGTCTTCATTCTCTAACATTGCGTAATATTTCAAGACCACATGCAGCAGGAGAAAACATGGGGCAGAAAAGTTGTACTATAGCCGCACAATTGCTTGACCATCTCACTCATTTTCTCCCTCTGTTCATTTCAGCGCTAGATCCCGTACATTTTTTGGATAACACAGGGCATTTCATAATAATAATAATAATAATAATAATAATAATAATAAGGTTACGTAAAATGTGTAGAAGATGGTAGGTGTAAACATATATAGTACAAAGGAAGGCGGCGGTGACACAAGAAAAGCCAGTCTAATGGGTTTGTTGCAGACTACTGGCCAGCAAACGGAGGAGGAAGGAAGAAGAAAAATAAGGAAGGATGAAAGAAACGGGGAAAATATAGAAGGAGAATGAAATCATAAGCCATTCGTTTTTTTCCTACAGTTTAGCCCATACGCTGTCACTGTAAATATGGCAGAGGATTGATCGGCTGCATATTTCATAAGAAAAATCCATTCCCCACTGTTCAACTATTTTTCATTTTCCCCCTTTTAGTTCCTCTTTTCACTTGCTTCCTTTTTTCTCCTTTGCCACACACATACACACACCCAGACGAAAAGAGAAGGCAAAAAGTGAATGGATTTTCCTGTATAGTCCTTCCTTTCGATTCATTACGATATAAAAAGCAGAGAAGAACACTGTGTACGTGAAAGACTGTGTGGAAGAGAGAGAAAGAGTTTTTGTGTGGGTGACTGAGTAGCAAGTAGTAAACATAATATGACATAAGATGTATTCAACGTTCTTTTCATTTCCTTCCTTCGTCTAAACAAGGTTGCCTTTTTATGAAGAAGAAATCTATTTTTCGATAGAGAAACTCATTCTTTCATTCATTCATGTAATGAATTTTCTGCACCCACCAGAAGCAGCACACATGTACCATGTACCACCACAAAACTTCTCTAAGCATGATTTTATATAAGCATGAAACTTGCTAACTTGTCTGCCGACAAAATAATATAGCACACTTTTCACTTTGCTCCAGATTCTCAGCCAGTTTTCTCCTACACACATAAACTACTTCTTGACTTGTTCTTTTACCGAAAAATAATAACGGTATTGGTTATCACATAAAAGGCTAATACTACCACCACCACCGACACCACTCCTTATTAGTTAGGTATATGAAACACATTCCAGAAACCAGCCATTGATATCTAGGCGAAACACAAACTAAAAAATTCAGCTCTCCCATTTCATTTCTGTTCTTCGTGTTTCCCGTTTTCTCCTTTCAACTTGCCACATTCTCAGCGGTAGCAACACCAACACAATCATAATCATAATAATATACACATAACATATACACTGATCGTATATATCGTAACAGTTTTAGTAGCAGCACCAGTGGCACTCTTTCTCTCAGTGGTAACCGTGGTGGTAGTAGTAGTGTGGCTCGTGAAATCTGCAGCGGTGGCAAGAAAAAAACTATATAATAGTAATAATAGACAGGCATTCGCATAAAACTAACATGACAGGACTCAACAAGATGAAGAAGGAATAAAATGTATTTTGTACTTTGTTTATAAAATGTGTCACAATCCATCATATAAGATTTCAAGCAATAAAAAGAAACGGTACAAGTACTAGTAATAAGAAGTGGTCGCAGAGGAAGACGAAGATTGCTGCCATAATACAGTTTTTTCTTCTCTCCCTTTCTGCACACACGTACTATAGATACATACACAAAGACTACTACACAAGAGCATTATACTTTTAAGAAGCGGGTTATCCTGAGCCAACTTTTTATTAGGTGCTTTTCTGCTTTTTAAAGCGTGTAAAATTGCACAAAAATAATAGCGCCACGCTGTTTATGACTCTTAAAATTGGTGTCTGGCATGAATGATAGGACTAGTAGCTTGCATGAGTGTGGTGCGATCAAGTACTTACATACTTTCTCCTTTTCTCTCTCTCGCACTCTCAGAATGTATGTGTGTGTGTGAGAGAGAGAGAGCAACGCACGCACTCATACTCCAGTCGTCTGTAAGCTTGTGTGTATATTTTTGGGTGTCTACACGTACATACCTTTTCACTTTGCCACACAACTATTTCCCTCCTTCCTTCTTCTTTGTCTCCTGCTTCCTTTTCTATTTTGGCATGTTATTTGTTTAAAAAATCTACTCAACAGGAGTTACACGTAGAAAGTAAAGGTTCCTTAAGCAGTTACACCATTGCTTAAGGGAATTTTTTTTCAAGTATGTAGTCCGCAAATTTGTATTCTGAGGAAAAATCTTATATACTATGTTTATATAGGCAAGTACATCATACAATGGAGTATTAAATATCCTACTTCTATATGACACTTTCTTTTGTTTATTTCTAGAGTCGTTGAGAAATGGGAGGAGGAATAGAGAAAAAAATTATACACATGCTTTGATGGTGATGATATGACATTTTTACTCAACGGGTGATGAGTGATGGGTGTAAATTAGAAGCTGACTTTTGTAGTAGTAGTACGTGTTGTTGTCGTGGTGACAGTGCCACACACACAAGAAAAAGCTGGAAAAGATTCAAGAAATTGAATCTGATTTTCATTCAGATTCTACTTGATTCAGCTATTCACGAAGAAAAATTCTTTTCTTTGGTGCATGTATTATTTTTTCTAGGAACTTGTGTTGTTGAACAAGTATATGAGTGGGAGAAGCGAACATCTTTCATGTAGCGTTCTCTGGGTAGCTGCTGTTGAAGATTTTTTTTGCATTTTGTAAAATGGGATTTATATCGAGTTATGTACTTTTCATAAACTTGAACTTCAAACTTCATGGGAAAGCTCTTTAGCTGAAAATTTTCAAGTTTTACATATTTTGTGTGGAAAATATTAAGTCGTATTAAACCAAAAGGGAATAAAGTTTGAGGCACTGTTTACTTTAGTTTTTATGCTTTTCAATTTCGACGTTTTATAACTCAAAAAGTTTAGTTTACAAAGAAGGCCTTGTTACATATGGCCTTGCCTCTTATTAGTTCTATTGATAGAACGTTGAATGATTTTCGTTCTTGACTTGGATGTCTCTAGGTACATATTTGGAAAATTTTATCATGTTACCGAAATGATAAACAGGTTTCTGATGATTATAAAGTGCCTACACGGTAATGAATTTATTGTGAAACTACAGGTGTGAAAAGTTTTAAAGAAGGGATTACACAACTTATGGATATAAGAGAAGATATGGATTTTTGGAAGTTGTTGCGTACATCGAATAAATGTTGATTTTAGGATTGCGTAACTTCCGCGAGTAGAATGAATATCCGTCTTATGAAAAAAGTCAATATTTTACCAGACCATCATTCCCTCTCTCCTCTTACGCTACTAAAAGTATTTACAAATACCATCACGTGCAAAATGAACAAAATATCATGAGTCGCGAGTAAATAACCGCCAGGGATTTCTGATTCAGTAAACATTTAATTTTCTCCCAAACTCTTTCTTTTCAGAGGATACGTATGAGCACTTCTTTAACTACCGCTCTCACATTGTGTCTTATAGATGCGAGTAGAATTAGCCCTTGTACTTCGCATGTACCACCACACAAATTATTTTGCTACATATTCCATTACATTTTATATGTAATCTTGCCCAATACGTCTGAAAATAACTACCAATCTTTACTTGCACAACAACCAACTAATAAATAAATATAGAAATAAGCCTGAATGTAGAACGAAACCCTAATTAATTTTCAATATTGATCAAAGGAGTTTTAGGAATATTAGGAAAGTTGAAGCCGAATGGATTGTTCAACTTAATTATTACGGTAAAACTTTAAACACAAATAAATTCGCTGTAAAGTGATACTAGGTTTCGTAAATGTTGCAAGGCAAAAGCGGGCAATGGCTTCGATTTCACAACAGGTGTTATTGTCGCAATTCTGGGAACAGACAAGTAACTAAAATGCTATATAGTTTGTGTACTCTGCACAAAGTAGTGAAGTAGGTATGTTTATAGATAGACACAATACTGAGAAACAAAAAAACTTCTTGGCAAATATTTCGCATTCTTGCTCCTTATGCAAAAACTGGCATGCATAAAATAATAATGTAAATAAGTATGTCGAGACGGAACTAAATTGTTACTGCTACATTAGATATTTCACTTTACAGGCAAATGATAAGCATAGCAAGATATTATCAGTTTACGAATCAAAATCAACATGCCTTTCATTATACAATTTGTTTTGTCTTCATTGGCTGCAATTTGTAAGTCGCAAACTCCTTTACGATATTTTCTTTAATACGAATAATATGACTGTGTGCAAATTGCATACATGCGGATATTACACAAGCACAATAAATTCTCATACCAAACAAGGACGTCTTGTTTATTTTATAGTGGTATTATTGTGTAAAGCTGGATTAGAAATGACAAATAAATTGCAACCCAGACTACATAACAGACATGCCTAATGGCAAGAACTCATTAACTCTTTTGGTGACTAAATAACTTAAGGGGTTTTATTACACAACCATAGTTATGTAAACAGTTATGTACACTGTACATATTACAAACCATCTTTTCGCCAGTTTGTAATCACAAAATCCAACCGTCTGAGTTCTTCTTAAGGGAATAAGATAATTGGAACTTCAAGTAAATGTAGAATTTGACAAGTGAACAATATACCAATCTTTTTAATAACAAAACTGCTGCAATTTTCCAAAGTACATACACAAACATTGGAAATTTCCGCAATTTATCATGTGTATTTCAAACCGACAAAGAATTTCCCAATTCGACAAAAAAACAAGTCAAGTTCTGTCACACAAGAAGATAAAGAAAAAGGACAAACAGCAGCAGCGCTTCCTTCATAAATAACGGAGGACGTCCCTGTCATCGTTTTCTCACTTGTCATGTTTAAGTGTGAAACAAAAAGTTTACTTTGAATGATGGCATGGTTGACAAAGCATGATGTATGCGTATATTTTTGTAAATGTCAGATGAAAGTTTCATCATCATAGTAAAAATTAACTTTTTAATGAGTTGACATGAAAGACTTAGGATAGAGCACAAGTAATAGAACCAATAAAAAGAGACGAGATTAAATTGAGAATATTGAACAAACTATGTCTCCTGGATGTGTCTGTCTGTCTGTCTGACTCCTTGTATAATATACTTAGCATTTTGTTTTCTCCAGTTAAATATCTTGAGTAGTATTTCTACAAACTATTGTGTGTAGAATCATGCAAGACATGCTGAGTAAGAAAGAGGTTATGAAAAGTTTTTTTTCGCAATCCTCATGAAGAAAAAAAACTTTTCCTTTTTATGTAAATAACCATCAAAATCGGGAAACGTAGTAACTTTTTTCTCTCGTAGTCTATCTGACATGTTTGCTCCTCTGCTTGTTTCCATTTCACTGGAATACATGATATTCGAGTTTTTTACTACAAGAGATTATTATTATAACATCTATATCGGAGAAACATCATCAGAATGAAACAATACGGCTTAATACGGTTACTACTTTCCTTTCTGTTCAACGAGAAAAGGACATGGACTTGGACTTTTAATACAGGAAGAATGTATGTATAGTATATGGCTATAATAAATATAGTATGTCACTTTGGAGAAAGTAGAAAGAGAAAAAGAGAGGAGCAATGGCAGGAAAATGTGATGTCTGTGTGAATATGTTCGTATTGTTGTATGATGTCATGAAGAGGGAACGAAAAAGTAAGAAAGGTGATAGGAAATCACATTATTTATTGAGGTGCATATGGAATCCATAGTGTAATGTGTTTAGCCTGCCTCCCTAGCACTTCTAGCTCTGTTGCTGGCTCAATGAACCATACATTTCGGATGATCGAAGTAAACATTGGTTGGTTGGCTCCTTGCCTTGAATTCTTGCCTGCTTTCTCTTCCAAATTTCCCGTTTACTTTCTCTCTCTCAAAAATACACACACGCTCGCTGTCTTTCCATCTCTTCTCTTCTCTCCTTCCTCGCTCACTCTTCTGGCCAGACAACTTGAATTTGGCAAGCCGGGCGCATTATATACGCGCTATATGTTTTTGCTTATTTCCCCCTACTGACAGACACGTACTTATACAAACTCGTGCAATTTTAGTTACAATTTTTACATGCGTCTCTTTATTCTCCTTTTCGTCTTCTGTTGCCCTGTTGTACACTCTTGCTCTTAGCAGATTTCATATTGATAAAAATAAGTAAAGAGTACAAATGGGCAAGTGAAAAAAAGAGTGGGGAAAAGAGTGAAAGTAGTTGAATAGAAGTGAATTAGTCACAGCATATTGCACCCAATTTAATCCAACCTGTTCCCTGCGTTTGTCTACCAACCGACTTGCAAAACTGCAAACATTTTCTATATTATTATACATTACAATAATGAGGGTTCTGGTGGTGTGGTGTTATGCTGGAGAGGGAGAGAAAGAGCAAGAGAACACACTCACAACTTTTACTTGACACATACATAAATAGAGGCTACGACGAGGAATAACTAGCAGCAAAATGAGCTTAAAACCACCACCATAACAATGTGTTCACCTAATGTGTGTGTTCGACGATGAGGGTATTTCCACTAAAACTCGAACAAGTCACAGAAGGTGAGCCATTGATAATAGCAGCAGGAGTAATGGTGGTGGTAGGAGTAGTAGTGCTAGTTGTTGTGGATCATCTAAAAACTTGATGGAAAAGTTTCTCTTGCTCTATAGCAGAACTGTTACTCCTGATGAAACTGATGGCGGTGATGATATCATTGCCAACATTCCCATTTCCCTGTGCGCTTTCCTTTCCGACCATGCTGTGCGTATATATTTTCACTCGAGATAATTGCTCGCACCGCCAGAAATAATACTAAAACAACCTTTGGTTTGGTTACTCTTCCCTGTACAATATTTTATGTCTATATGCCTATACTTCACTCTGGTTCAGCTAAATTAACTCAATTTAGCGATACCACACTGACGGTTGCGAGAAAGTTTTGGGTACGCATCAAACGCATATTTGTACATTCTAGGCCTACCCTATTGCACCCACGCATACTAATATTATTTTTTATTAATAAAATAAAATTAATGTCATTATTAAGAGACAGAGAGACGACAACAACAAAACAACTACAAAAGTATTGTACATTATGAATGTTGTTGAGTTTGTCAGAGACCGGTCGTGGTCGCTTCATGGCTGGGCAGTATCTGCATCAATAAATGTATGGGCATGCCTGCTACATTTTTATGTAGTAAGCAGTTCTGATCAACTCTTTTTTGGCTCACACAGGAATATACTTTTGGAATGTTCGTCATTTTGGCAACAATTTTACTAGTCGTTTTATTATCTCACATAAAAATACATAAAATAGATTAGATATCACGCTGCGACGATACCAGACCAATTCATATATACCCCTGCTCTTGGGTTCCTATAAATTGTTAGGATATCAGAAGAACAGTACATGCCAGTAAGCAAAAACATGGTGGTGGTGCAGCAGCAGTGGTATCTGGGAAAGTACAAGGTTCAGTATATGCACAAGTGGCGCACAAAATGTGCCTCTATTTTCGGTTCACTTTATGCCTCTGTAGCGTTTTAGACCGAGCTCAAGTTCAAAAGGAGAGAAAACTTTAACATTTTTTTCGTTTTCGCTCCTTCTCCTTCTATACTTTCTCGCCTCACATACAAAAGTCTTGACATTTCCCTTAGTTTTAAGTGGCCCCATCGTCATAATCATAATACAGAATATTATTATGCATATTATTATAGGGGAATGTTTTTAAGTTGAATTGTTTGAATATGAAATGTTCACAACTACGCCAGTTATTTAATGCTTACTTCTATTCATTTGCAAACTCTTCAATCCTGTTCTTGACGATGATAATCCTTCCAAGATAATGGCCGTAATCATCATCCAAGTTATACCCGTTTTAGCTCCTTTGCTCTCTTTCCTTCACTCCCCCTATTCCCGTCCCATGATCATCGACGTTGGCGGATGAAAAGAAAACTTTGGCTATTTTTACTTGACTACTAACCGGAAACGGTATGTGGATAATAGACGGAATAGAGAAGGGATGTGCCCATCACTCGGATTCTGAGGCAACATTGAAAACAGACGGGAAGACAATGGACAACAAACAAACGCAGAGACTGAGACACTTGCAAAAATACTGAGAGAGATATATATACACAGGAAGACAGACACGTTCGTCGTTCAGCTGAAACTTGCGGGTTGAATGGATCAGTAAAAAAGTTGAACCGAAGGCACAACTCGGCACACACAATTCAAAGTTGTGTTGTGCTCAGCAGGAAAGGAGAAAGCCACGTATTCCACCATTCCATGAGTGGGGCAACAGAGAGTGATAACAGTTTAAAGAAAAAAAGTTTAAGCAGACATGATGGAAAAATATGCATATATTTACATATAGGAAAATGGCAACTGCACAAAGTTGAAATTTGCATGGTATGCACACATACTACCCACCACATTTACACTTATACTACATCCATGAAGGGTTACTAACAAGAAGAACGAATCAGTTGCTTACTTTTTATTATTTGGTTAAAATGTGTGTGTGGCGTGCGGTACGATGTGTGTGTTATGTCACAGTTTTGTTTCGTTCCGCAGAAAAGTTAATTGATCTAATCTAATACATATGCATAGGGCTAGTTTTAAAAGAAGTAAGCCATAAAACATATAATTTACTTTCTACTATATTTTCCGCTTCCTCCTACATTTATTTTATCACTCAACTTTCAGTTGACTTTCCTGAACTTGAAAGACAATCAGAAAAAGAGGGACAGCGCGAGAGAGAAAGCGAGGAACTGCTCGCTCCGTCACGCGTACATATATACCTTATATCCATGTGTATTTTCAAACTTAAGGCTACTTTTTTCTTCTACGATTTCAGAATCCGCAATAGTTAGTGGCGGATGAAGTTTAGTTTAGAGTAATATATAGGCCATATTCTATTTTCATTTTCTTCTCTCATAAGAACTCTGGACTTCTGGCTATTTCGTCAACTTCAATAAGATATTCTGCTTGAGCAGTGTGTGTGTGTGTGTGTGTAAAGTAAAGCGGTTATATGTAGTTATGACTTTCACTCATGTCGACAACTTACTATTGGTCTTTTCTCTTTCGTTTGACCCTTGCTACTCAGGTTGCCCCTCTAAATCTTTCACGAAGTCTATATATGCTTGTATAAATCTGGTTAGTTACTTTTTTATTCTGTTTTCCTATCTTCCATCTTTGGAAGGAGAGGGAAACGTAATAAAGCGCACATGAATGAATGAAAAGTCTACTTTATATGATAATGAACTTTTTGCATGACCTTTTTACCCTTGCCATGTTTTGAATTGAAATCACACATCGTCATCTCACCTGTTTGCAGATAAGCCATTGGACAGAAGAGAAGAAGAATCCAGAGAAGAAGTGACCAATTGAAGGAGATTCTGGTTTCCAGTGATTGTGTAAGCAGCATCATTGTGTAGAGCATTTGAAACTTGAGAGAACTACTAACAGCAAAATAGTTTGTATATAACTGTATGTATGTATATATCCAGAGAGAATTATTTATTAAACGTTGCTTATAAACCACTCATGTGATCGTAACAACAGAGTGTAACTGTGTTGAAAGTAAAAAAGGTCGATTAATTTTGGGGACGAAACGCCAGATGTTCATTTCACCCACAAATAAAACAAAGTGGTCCAAAAGTAGTATATACGTTTGTCAATGAATAGTCCTTAAAATGTACCAAGTGGCTGGTTTATTTGTTCACCAATATTCAAGCTAACAATTATTAGCCTGACCTCGTAATAGCTCACTTTATCCTAAAGAACAAAGAGTGGTTTTTAGTTTCAATTTTACAATTAAACTTTTCTGTAGAGAAACAAGAAACTGGCGAGCAAACGCTATTTCATCCGCGTGACTGCTTTGTTGCGTATTTCAGGGATTGCTTCTTCTTTTTCTTGTCTTGTGTCAATGCCTACTTTGTGCATACACTTGCATGCACATACAAATAGGAGCAGAGAGTCCACCGATATTTTTATAAGTATATTTCTGCAGTAAAAGTCACACCAAGAAGAAAAAAGAAGAAGATTAAGTGTAAGCAGAAGCAAGAGAAGGAGTTGGTTTTTTAATGTTGCTAATAAGGTTTGTGTAAAAGAATAGAATGCAAGGGAATAGTGATTCTTTTGGTCTGAGCAATGCTTCTTTCAAAGGAAAAAAATAATAAAGAGGAAAATAAAGGAATAATAATGTTTGCTGAAAGGGGTTTATAGGGAAACGTGTAAGGAGAAAGTAAGAAAAAATATCTAATAGAAGGCGGACAATAGTATATTATGCTTGTCACTCCTTTATCCGCCCTTGAATAAAATTGCTTCCTTAAATCTGAAGGTACACAGGAGCTCTCCCTTTTCTCTTCTTCTTCTACACAATTGTGTTTCGCTAAACTAGTGACGTTTATACATACGGGTGCATCTGGCAATGATGTTGTTGGTAGTAATGTTGACGCTTTTACCAAAATCCACTATCTAGCTTACTTTCCTTTTATACACGAGGAAAAAATATACGCGAAAAAGTTGTATGGATCGGAATTACTGATTGAGTGTGAGCAAAGTCTTCGTAAATGCTAGCTCAAGCTCAACATGCCTGCTTCCATTTGATCCCAAAAATACGTTAAACACGGAGAATGGTAGACGGAAGCAAGAGTCGCGGCAAATAATATTGATGTTGACGGGATGATTTTTGTTGGAAACGTAACAGGCAAAAATGTATGTCAGGCAATAGTTTTTCGAGCTATTATCATGGAAATTTATTTTTGGAGAAATCCAATAGAAAATCAATGCTTATGACGGAATCACTCACAGCACCACGGTCACAACAAGGCTGACAACGTTAAAAATAAGAATAATAATAATAATTATTATTATTATTACTATTAGAGATTCTCTTGAAGAAAAAAAGAATTCCTCTCTCTATAGACTACTTTTTCAAGTCGCCAAACGACAGAAACTTTTGATCTCTTAACTCAGTTTTAAAAGCACTTTCACTTTCAAGTTGCAGTAAAACGGTTTAAACTGGCGGAAAAAAGTTTTATGCATAAACCTTTATGCTTTTAAAGGGTAATTATGATGACGGAGTATAAAGGTTTCGTATACAACAACACTTGGTTGTCAAGTGGAAAGTAGACAATGCTATACAGTTTCACAAACTCAGCACTAATTTCAAGTACACAATAAATTGGCAATCACTTTGACATCTGATCATTCATAAAAGCTGTGTGTCAATGATCCCACCATCACATCCCTCATGCCTATTTTGCGATTGTGAGCTTTTTTATTTCTTCTGTATGTTTTTTTTTGTCTGGAGCAGAAACAGGATCGAGAGCTTCCTGTGTTGTGTTGGTAGAAGAATTTGTCTCGTCAACAACAACAACAACAACACAATCTTATCTTTCCGTCTTCCGAATTAATGTCAAGTAAAAACGTTGATAGGTTGAAGTGCACCACAAAAAACTGTCTGGTGTTAATAGTTCCTTTTGATGAGAGTATAGGCCTTTGTCAGTTTTTATATGGCTGCAGCAACGCAAAAATGTGAGGATTGATTTCCTTCCTGAGAAAAACAAGTACAAAAGAAACGGGGCAATGTGCTTTGCTTTTCTTTTCAACGTGTGAGTGTATTTTAATAAAGAAATTTGGAGTAATAAAACGGAGCAATGTATGTGTAGAGAGTGACGATGATGTTGAGAATGATAAAACGTAATAAAACTCAAGATACACGAATCAAGTAAATAAAAAGAGGGGTGAAGAGGGTTTTTTCCTTTTCTTTATTCTGTTCTCCAGAAAAAATCCCTGGTTTGCTTGATTGTGTAGATACACTAGACAAATGCCTAAACACTACGGTTTAATATCTACAGATTTCTTGTCTTCTAAAAATGTTGGAGAGTGTGTAAAAGAAATTGAATACATGCTATTATAGAGTATTATAACAAAACATTGTGTATGCCCGTCTAGGTAAATATATATATTGTATGTGTGTGTATATTTACGTACCTTTTTTTGGTAATGTGTACCACTTGGCGATATGCAGAAAACAGAGAGAAAGAGCGAGAGAGAAGATGATGATAAGCAATTGGTACTAATGCTGGTGGATGGATGCTAACTAGGTTAACGCAATGAACTCTGGTGAGTAACTGAGAGCGAAACTTCGGAGGAAAGTGGAGAAAAGCACAATCAGTAATAGTGGCTGAAGCTGGAGAGACAGTGCTTCTTAATACCCTGCTACTACATCTACTACTAGCTGGGATGGGCGCCGTCGCATTTTCACATGGAAATGTTGGCTTGCTGCTTCTGTTCTCTGCTTACTTTCTTTTGCTCTTGCTTGCCTGCCTGCCTGCTTGACTACCTTCTTTTGTCCAAGTGAACGCCTGGTGGATGTTGGTGGTGGTGGTATGGCTTGGTAAGTGAATGAATCTACTTTTTCCCCTACTTACTTTTTTTTACTTTCTCTTGTGTTGTCGTCCACACAAAGCAGTGTTGACTTGAACGCTAGTCACCAGAGGAGGAGAAAGAATAAAAAAAGACGTGCTGATATATAGAGGCCATAGCAGGGGAAAATTTCGGAATGGGATTGTGTGAGAGCACAAATACAAAATACAATCGGTGGTGGTGGCAGTGGTGGCGGCGATAGCTGAGAAAGAAAAAGAAAAGAGAGTAGCAGTGGAATCGCATCTTTGAGTAAACCAGTTCCTTCCGTTTTGGCCTACACTTGAGCAGCAGATATATCAGAGGAACGAATGTACTCCAATAGTATATCTGAATACAGTTAAGAAGAGTAAGAAATGCTCTTTTTACGTTACTCTCGAACTCGTCCTCACTTTTAGTTGGTTAGTGTAAGTAGGGACGAGCAAAAAAAGGATCCGCCAAACTAGCCTTTTGCTCTAGATATTTACCTTTCAACTTGTTTCTTGCTATCACAAATGCCTGTTTCCTCTTCTCTTTGTCTCATGATATTCTTTCACTTACCCTCCTTTCCTTGCAGGAGTTTGCACAAGTTTTTTGGTGGTTGTTGTAACAAAAACAGCAATGGCAAAAAAAGAAAAAATGTCGAGTTACCCTCCTTTCTCTGGTTGATGACGTTATTATGTGGGATGCTGCCTTGGTATCATGGTGGTGCGTAATGTGAGTGTACATATATGTACATATATTTCATTTGATGATTAGATGCGGGATAAGATACAAAATAAAAGATTGTGCCCATTCAGATGAGTGCCTGTTTCCATCTCTGTGTAGCCCTTGTAACGTGTTATAGAGAGGACAAAGTACACACCATTAATAGAAAAGCTGAGCTTTTACCTATGATTTTTTTTCTGCGGTAGCAAAACTTGCTGAAGTTGAACATTTGAAAGTTGTATTGCAAGGTCTATGATGTGGTTTGCTGAAGTCGTCACAAATGGAATGCGTACACGATTCGTTTTCTCTTTCGCTGGGAGTGAGTTAGAGGGTTGCTTGAATGCCTTTGTTGGTGAATTAGCAGCTCCAAAACGCAAACAATTTCTAGGTTGATTTTGGTAGTCATAAGCAGAATCTTTAGACTTCATTGTGCTTGATGATCCTTCTCTCTGTGCATGAGTAACTATTAACACAGGCCCATAATTGAATCTTTGACCAGGATATTAAACTGAAAACTTACACTATTAATGCACTCATGCCATAAAACAAAAGAACAAAGCCCTTGTTTGGATGATCACTCATTCACAGCTTTTCCCAAGGCTTCTTTTCAGAATGTCGTGAGAGGAGCATATATATTGCTGTTAGGTAGTTGACTATGTATTGTGTGGATTTATGATTCTCTGTGCAAAAATTCTTTATTTGCAGCGTTCTGTGCAAAAACTTTTTTTACACTGTCAAAAGTAACTGTTGTGAGAGGAAAGTATGAACAAAACCTACTTTTTGCTGTATATCGCAGAAATGAATCCTTTCACTACGTAGAACATGTCTTGTATAGCCTTGATTTCTGTTGGAAGAACCAACTTGTTAATAAAATCAGTTTAGTATGCTCAATAAACTAAAAACGAGTCAAGTGATGAAGTCCTCACAAAAACCAAAGCGTTGTAATGTGTGCAGCAAAGTAGGGATCTTAAGGTAGCAAAAGTATTACTCAAGTCAATACCATATTTTTAGTACGACAATGAAAAAAGGACTTTTCAGTCGTGTAGTCATGTCCCCAAAAAAGTGCAAGAAACAAATTGCGTGAATTGGTTTGTGGTACAAAAAAAGTAAAGTAAGTTGCAGGAATCAAAGAGCTGCTGCTGGGAGTATAGAGTGAAATTGGTAATAAATGAAGTAGCCAAAGAAATCTCGTTGTTAGTTTTGGAGAGAAAGAATGGGAAAGCAAAAGAGTTTTGAGTGTGTGTGTATGAGTTTGAACTGCAAGATGCACGTCATAAAGAAAAAGAAATGTTGACTTTAACATCTCCTATGTGACTAAAAGCGTGTATTTAAGTGTACCACAGGAATGGGCATGCTACAAAACTACTTTATTAAAAAAAGGATTTTTTTACAAAAGCATTGTTAGCAAATGTGTGTTGGTCGACAAATGTACTACAGACAAGTAGGTGATGGTGGTTTTTGATTGCCCTAGTTGCACTTCACTGCAGATACCACCACACACTAGCATTCTATAAATGTCTTCCGACACGAGAAAAAAGAGAGACAGTGAAATGCATGTCTTGCCATAAACTGCTTTTATTGTTCAGTCGTTCTTCTTCTTCTTTCAGTTTGGCTTCAGTGCAAAAGTGAGCAAGTGTATGGAGAAGTGAGAAGTAAAAAAGTAGAGAAGAGAAGATGAGGAACAAAGAAGTAAAGTGGATAGATGCACTTGTAGTAGCCACTTTTGATTATTTCTGACACAGACTCTCTCACCAGGCACACCACTCTTCCCATCTTTTTACTCAGATTCATTTGTACTCATTTGTTGGCCACATCAAATAAATGCAATGACCAACCATAAGTACTAGCAGCAATGGTAGTGCTATAGTAGCTGACGATGATTACTATGGAGACTGGCACACCACTGACATTCCACACAAATATTCACTACCATCATCATCACCCATCTCTGACACTCCACACGATACTTGCGCTTCTGGTCACAATGGATTTCTTTTATTTTTAAAAAAAATAAAGGATCAGCTAGTCTACTTATCTATTTGTATAACCTGCAGTGTTTCTCTGTTTTCTTTCTGTAAAAATTGTCTCATTGTACTTATCTTAGGTATGTATATTTTTGGACTATTACGCCATTTTCACTTTATATGCTTGAATTTTCTCTACATTTGTCCGAGTTTCTTTGAGTTTGGTTAGAGAAAAAGATGTTCATACAAGAAGGATATATGGGAGTGAGAAAATGGAAAATATCAAGCAGAATATTATTTTTGTGCTACTCCACTTTGACCCGGTCTCTGAGAGTGAACAAGTCTCTACAGTGGGTTCTTAATTTGGCAAGTGAACCAAAGCACAGCGAGAGAGCTGAGCGGTTGAGCGATCAAAAATAAGTTGTCTGACCAGACTTTCACTTTCCGGGGCGTCTAGACATTTACGGCTCTCATATCGTTCTTCTTCTTCATTTTAACCAGTCAACGTTTTCCATGGGGTCTTCTTGTTGATGCCATGACGCTACCACCAAACTAACTTATATAACGTACGTTTGCTGCCACTGATGTTGACTTACTACTGGCTTGGGGGATATCAATGCAATTGTAAAAAAGTGATACTGGCCAATAATAGTAATAGTAATAATAATAATCTGTAAGGCTACAAATGTCAGAAAGGATGGAGTAGTAACCAGCACACATTTTTTAGTTTGTCCCATCAACTTTCGTAAACCCATTCCAAGGATAA
Organism: Coecobrya sp. COE2; assembly: GCA_027743765.1. Taxonomy (NCBI): domain Eukaryota; kingdom Metazoa; phylum Arthropoda; class Collembola; order Entomobryomorpha; family Entomobryidae; genus Coecobrya; species Coecobrya sp. COE2. The sequence goes on from JAHZMV010005695.1 coordinate 47,491, forward strand.
AGGGATCCCTCAGTCGCAAATTTCAAAGTGCCACATATAAATGTTATCAATGGCTTTGTCTGATCGTAATGCAACTAAAAAATCTCTTGTCTTTCAGATGATTTTCATGTGATTTTCCCCTTTTTTCCTTCTATCTTTACGATTACAAGAGCGATAAAATTGGATAATTTTATATTTTCACTGCTTGTCCGCCAATGCCAACAATTTTCACAAGTATGAAGAAAATATATCTTTGAAATAAAAGCTACATCTTTTCTAACATCCAACGAGACTATTGAATTGAATGGGTTTTTTTACTACGATCATCAGACTATGGATATCTTCAACATATGAGAAATTGGCACTAGCGTTTTGCATGGAAGGGGTGTGTCCCAATGGTGACATCAATCAGTGCACTTGAAATCATGGCCAGTCACGCATTTATAATAAACAAACAAAAGCCATTGTACTTTTCATAGCGGAAGCATGATGTAAACTAAAAGGCCACTGGTCTGGGAAACTAAATTTTATATCGTGTGAACTGCAAGAGCAATATTCAAGAGTATGCACCGTTTCATAAAACATTTTCATGCATTATGCGCCAATTCAAAGAAATGAAAGAACAAATATTCACATGAAAGGGAAAACATTTTTTACATGATAAATATCTGCATCTCCACTACATATTTGTTAGGATTGCGTAATATGGGATATAGGAATGAATAACGTCAAAAGATCAGACACGGCATCCTACCGCTTCTCGCCAGCAGACCAAACAGACAGCCGGTCTTCACTTTTCTGCTTGATTAGATTTGAATATAAGTTTGCAACTTCTCGCAAACCCAACGTGTTTTTTCACATAGATCAGTCGACAATAAAAATCTGGATGGCTTGAACAAAGCGTGTTAAACGAGTTGGTGAAACACTTTATCTTGCACTTTTCACAAAATAACACTACATGTCATAACTTTTGCTCGATTTTCCCTAAATTACGTCAAACGAAATATTTTACGGCTGGTTGTAGAACGCACTATAAGCCAGCTAGCCTTGCTACGCAACATGAAACAAGGAATTTACCAAAGTTAAAAAATGAGGGGAAAACAGACAATTTATGATGTCGGACACATTGTTATAAAATCGGTACTTATAGTCAGAATACCAAATTGTTTTTTTCTCTTCTTGAGTTATGCTGCATGAAATTGAAAGTCATTTTATAGCGTGCATAAATACGCATTCCTTTTTATTCCCCTTATGATCCCATATGCTCACCCTACCTAATTGGATTGTCCTGTATCGGAAATTTTGCAGTGAAAAATATTCCCCTCTCTTTTTGCAAGACTGCTAAGGATTTTGATTGTTTTCTTGTGTGTTAAAAAAATGCGTACAGTTGACACTATGCTGCTACTGGAAGAAGAAAAATGGCATGATGGTGTGTATTTTACTGTGTGTTGTTATGATCATCACTGACCCCATATAGAAATACAAACTGGTTATCCCTTGGACATATACATGTGCGTATATTACTTTCGTTTTTAAAATGGTAAGCAAGGGTCGAAAATATATGTGATATCGAATGAATGTTGTCGCAAGTTCTTATTTCATGACCTGCCACATTAAAGCCACTTGGCCAGCTTGCATTTTACTCTCAAAATCTTTTCTCCTTCCTTCCTTTTTTCACTTGGACATCTTCTTTTCGCAAAATAGAGTAAACAAAGATCTTAAAAGAAGCATGGCGTTGGGTGAACAGTCAAGTGCTATTCTTCCTTTATATGCTTTATATACACACATCTCTTATTTTAAGCGTTTTCATTGTACCAATTGGATATAGTATTGCCCCCTTTTCCCCTAAAACTGTTTAACTCAAGAAATATGTATTCCTCCCTTTGTCTTTTGAAAAGGGTTTCTCCATACTTGAATGCGTATTGTAAAAGCTAGGACAATCAACTAAACCAGTAAGAGAAAAAAGGGCAAACAAATCTGCAATCTTCTAACTGGCTAAGCTTGTTTTAGAGACAGCGGTTGTAGTCAGCTTAATAATATTTATATTTTATTTATATTTACAACTGGTAACAGCAAGTGGAGTCCATTGGCACTGGTGTACAAATAGGATATGTACATAAATAAGAATACTTATATCAATTGGATGTTTTTTTCTTCATGAAGAGGAACAAAAGAGTCGAATGTTCTTATAAATCATCACATTGAAACATTCGGATTCATTGCTGTCTCTGAGGCAATACCATAGTGATTTTAGTGATGCATGTGTACAGGACAACAGCATGGCTGTAATTTTTAAAATGTATCTATTGTCGTATAGCTTGAATGGGAGAAAGGGACATTCCTATATAAAGTGAAGAAATAATAACATTAAGAAAATAATATTATTATGAATCTAAGAAGCATGGTTACATTCATGGATTTTCTGAGCTTTTTCGTAATGTGTATATATTGTAGTAATAAATGTCACTTTACTGATTCATGATATATAATCTGACACTTTTTAACTGTGTGACGGGTACAATAACACAATATAATACTCACAACAGGACTGGGTCGGCTGGTATTGACTAAATTCGTAGCGACAGAGACATACTTTTTAAATCTTCCCTTTTTCTGGCGACTAGATCCGTGTCTTTATCGATACAATATGCTACATATTATTATGGTGGTCCATATTTTATGAATTGTTTACAGATATCGAGCAAGCTATTGGCACACAAGTGAACGTACTGAAGATTTCATATTTCTTCTCGAGGACAAGATGAATTGGCACCTTTGGTAGAAATTGCACTTGCTGTTCGATAAGCTCGGAAAACTAGTTGAATACTCGTTGAATTCCATATTGAATCGATTGATGTAATGCAGAATTCTTTTTTAAGTTGATAGCTGACCGTGAAATAACAATTTAGTTAACCTTTTATGGACGAATATATGTAAATAGGATAGGATGTATGTAGGTATTTAAAAATTAATCAAATTCCGTGCTAATTGTCTTTGTAATTTGTAACATTTATAATTTACTTCCATTATCATATTAATGACAAAATTTACTCTTGCGACGTCAAACACTCCTTATTTATTTTAACAATGATACTTCTCATTAAGGAAAGATGCTACAATGAAGAAATGACGCAATGCATTACAATGAACAAAAGTACCATACCAATAATGCAACATGAGCCTGAAAGTTAAAAGTAAAACTCCATTTGAAAACCGTTTTGTTTAAACATTTAAAGGCTAAGAAAGTTCAGTGACTGTTGAGAAAGAAGGAAAAGGAAAGCATAATAGATTATGTGCTTTTCCCTTCTTTACAAAAGCAAATCCCCATTTCACACTTTAATGCTAGGAATAAAGTCCGTCTGTTGACAGCTCAAACGTACCAAGAATGTAGGACAAAAGAGTCACTCACTTAAAGACTGATAATGTCCAGATGAGGGCCGTACCTATATATATTTTTGCGGTGCATTAGGCTATTCCAATTTCTTAAATAGACTTCCAAGACTACTGCACATTTATATATGCACATTCATATAAACCTTTGTAACGTTAGAATTTTGCGAATTCAGGACTAGAAAGGAACTACTGAGACGTCCTATTTTATAAAATGCAGTGATACGTTGTAGATGCACCGCACTAGTACCGCACCACCAACTAACTAAGCACTTTGCTATGCCTTGATACAAACTGTGAGCGGTCCTTCTATCTCACTACTCACACAGCGTGTGTTGACGACAGCGACGATAAAGTGTCCATGTTTTTTTTGTTATCTTGTGATCTGCACAAATAGCTTGCTTGTTTGAAATATCTTCAAAGAAAAATACTCGAAGGGAAAAGTTGAAGCATATGAATATACCCTCAAAGCATCCTCTATTATACAAGAACATTAGACATGTTTTGGACCACAGTTTGTCAAGCACCTGTTAAGGGGACAGCATCCGCAGTCATTTTCTTTTAACTCGAGAAGAACCTGCATGTCCCACTTTTTGGATTGTAACAAAATGAAAATATATGCCAAATAAAAAATGAAATAAAAAACCTAAAAGATCGATCATACTCATTTTTAATGGAATTAAACTGTTTTTGTATTTAAATCGTGAGGTTGAACTCTTTAGTTTAATTGTCAATTTAAATTTCCAAATACCAAATGTCTTTTCACGAAATTAAATATTTATTGTTCATTGTTTTAAACCAATTTTTACGCTAGACGCCGGCTTGCTACGTGCACCAGGTCATTTCTGATTGTATATTACAGGAATATTATGGCAAAAATAGTGACTACATACATATATCAGTGTTATATTGAAGTAGTGTGGGTGTTGGTACAGGCAATGAGATGCATCGCCATTCAGTACAATGAAAGTTAGAATGTAAATACATTATATGAATGTTTCCAAGGATAATATTCTCAAAAATCCATGCTGCTTCAAACGATCTCGTGGTTTCCGACTAATTTTGAACAAAAATGCTATTGTATAAACCCAACTATGAACTGAACACAAACTATAGGAAAGAATAGTATCACCCAATATTGAGCTATGATCCTCCTTAAATAAGTACTTTCATTAATCGCTAACCTATTTCGTAATTTTCAATGAGATCAATATCATTCGAAATAAACTGTTTGATGAAGAATCATTGAAGTTATTTTGTACTCAAAAGATTTTATGTACGGCAGTTAATACGATAGCGTTCAATTGATGGCAATAAAACTCCCATGTTTAACTTGTGTAGTCGTTAGTAACTGAACATATATAAGAGTTCTGAAATTAGAGCAACAATAGATTTGTTATATGATTGTTGTGCCACTACTAAAAGTAAGAATGGGCAAATGCGGTTTAAGCTTATCTCTTACTTAGCAAGAGGCTCCTGAAACTTTTTTATGACAATCTTTTTCCATTTGGGTTTTTCTTGTTATTTTATACTATTGTTTATGGATCCATTACAATTGTACTGGGGATATAGAAAGCGACTATTATTACTTTTATTAACGCGTAGGAACACTAATGAATGGCAACTCTAAACCAGTTGTAACAAAAGTGGAAAACATCGAAGGTCAAACCTAGAACATTAGTTATAGTTATAAGCAGAGGAAAGGTCAGATTGCTATCGTTGAATCTTTATAACAGAGTTTGCAATTAAGTATTTTTGAAGTAATGTGGTCTTGATCTCGTTTCTCCTTAATTGGCTTACTTGTGTTGCATTGCTGGTACGGAAAGAAAATTCATTGATTATCTATAACTTTTAGTGGTTGTTTTCAAGTACATCGCCCCCTTCATGGAGTATGTATTCGGAAAACACCAATACAGCTAGGTTTATCGATAACCGATGCATATTCCACGATCCACAGCAATTTACCTTTAGTAGGATGCCTATAGCTGTCAAAGTCAAATGTTACTTTTCTCTAGAATAAAATATTAGCAAAACATGGTGCAACGTGTTGTACTAGCATATAAATAAGCATGGTAATTGCATTACCGATGAAAATGTTATCCAACCCAACAGAATTGGTGATGCGTAAATACAGGCAGAAACATTCAGTAGCAGTTTACGTTTATCGAGATCTGGCGTGTTGGAGATTTAAAATGTAAAAAAAAACTTTGATAGCGAGACAATGTACAGCAGTTTATTGTAAGTTACATTCAAAACCGGAAGGATTTATATCGCTTAAGGAGCGTTGGCCAGATTTGATATGAACCAGAGTCACTTTTAGAAAAGCTGGAGGGAGGGTTTCAAGAAAATCTAAAGGACATCAAAACTTGAACATAGACGTGTTCTTTTAATAGAATGTCTTACGCTCCTGTGTAAAAGACAAATATCTTACCTTGTTTAATAGGTTAGCATACAATATGTTTGAACACACATGATGTATTTCCCTTCGATCCAGCAAACATATTGATCATAGTGCAGTGTCTCATTTTGAATTCAGAATTTAAATGTGTGGACATTATCAACTGTCACATTTACTGTTGCTAGCCACTACTCTCTGTTCTGAATACGAAATGGCGTACCGGGAATGAAGTGGATAAAATTTGCTTTAGTCATGTCCTTGCCACCTCTTTCGTTACATTGTATATTGTGTTTATTCTTCTGTTTTCGAATAATATGTGGCCACCATATTGCTGTCGTATTGCTTAATGTTACAGTTTCCTTTATTCATGCATGGCAGGGAAGACAAGCATGGTTAGAATATAAATAGTTTCTCCTTTCTGATGATAGGGATAGTCATCGTCATGACACTGTAAAATTCTTCTGCATTTCTCAAGCAGACAATGAATTCAACAGATTATTTATGCTTTATGTTAAGCCACAAATTGCGCTTTAAATTTTAAAAATAACTACAAGATCATATGTACTAACTAACATATATTGACTTACTGATATGCACGGGTTGATTAAGGTAAGGTTAATGCAAATTAATAATTAGGTCAAAGCAAAACATTCTTCCGGCAATGATGAAAGCGTTGACGCTCCAAATATTTTTGGGGCGGTTTACTTACGTAATGTATGTCCCTAAAATATAAAAGGTTTTAAAGGATTTGTTAAATATTATTGTCACTAACAACTGTCATGAGCGTTCATAATTCCCTTTTGATCTGCAGTTGCATATACAGCAGACTATATAATTTCCACTTTGGTCAAACATAGTTACAACACAATTTCCTACAATGAAATTAGCGATTTAGTCAAACTTGAACTGTTTGTCAAAACCAGATTGGTTTCCAAACTGACGCGCTTGTGGGATATGTACATGCGAATATGTATATGTATTTGAGAGACTCTTGCTAACCTGTATACTCTTAATCCAATTAATTACAGCACAACATCAACACTTGAATGAGTGCCAATTAGTAAATAAAAAGGCATGTTTTGATTTTCCAACCATGTGCAAATTTTCTGGGCAGTAATGCATACATATATAGAACTATAAAAGCTCTTGATTAAAACGAACCTAACAAGTTTTGCAACAAACTTTACTCAAATTCGTTGCTATTGAATCACTAGCAGTAGTAAGGAGCTCTTCATCGTAATTCAATATTGGTCAACTTTCCAAGTTAATACTATATAGACTATTGACAGCGGAGATCAGACATGTTGCTCAACAGCATTCCAAATACTATATAAATAATACAATATTGCACACAAAATCTCTTTGTAGTGCTTTGTGTTCAAATTCCACAACATACTCCCCATACAATTAGCACAGAATTTGCTAACATCCTTCCTTTAATCAAATGATCGTGATCCAGGTCTAGTTGAGACTTTAAGCTTATCGTTCGTACAAGTGAAATGAATCTAATTAATAAATTCACGTTTGCTTTTGACTCCATTTATGACAGCGGTAGGCCGCCCACATTCTCTTCGTATAATAAAAATAACTTCCATAATTAAAGTTCACATTTTGTCCTACAGTAAGAAAATGAATCAAAGTGAATGCGTACAGCTTTCGCATTAAATGTTCTACATTTCAATGCTACTTTTGTTATGCCAGGGGACTTCTTTTCCTAAAAGCTATCAAGTGAAATGGGTACCAATGTCAATGTAAGAGAAAATTGCAACACAAATACAATTAAATTCCATAAGCGCTTAATGAAAAATCTAAGAAAATCTATTTTAGAAGTAACATGGGTATACAAAAATCACTTAGCTTATCAGATGTAATGGAAAGTGTTTTAGTTGATAATAAAAAGGCGTACCATGTCAACTGACAGAATCTTCATGATCAATCATACAACTGTCACTGTCATCTGCACAATCAATCACTTGCATAGTCAAGGGTAAAAATGCAACACGGAAATTTGATTTAGTAAGTTGACACCCAAATGATATCACACGACTCCCTATCCATTTTCATCATAGCGATGACTCACGCGATTATGTTGTCATGTGCCCAAGAAGGTCTTGCTAAATTTTGTTAACAGGAATTTCATTGGCTTTTGTGTTGCGATCAAAAAGCTTTTACAACAGCCCTGTTATTTTTACTTTTATCATTATCACGTACAATGTATCGGAACCTACTTCATGGTCGTCGGTATTTGTCTGTCTGTTCGCGTGATGTCTTGATGGCAGGCTACTATTGATTTAGCTAGTCCTTTAACGAGGAATCCAGGAAGCACACATGGTTCTTAATTTGCAATATAATTTTTTTATAAACCGAAGGCGGTATCAAAACTGATATTAAATGCTTGTTTGGAGGTCAATGGGACAAGTATTATCTGCGCTTTCCTTCATTGTTGTTCTTCGTACTGTATTTAGTTGTTTAACTTCTAGCGATGCCTGCACTCGCGATCCGGTTATAACCGGAAATTTA
>JAHZMV010005696.1:0-10819 GCA_027743765.1 Coecobrya sp. COE2
CCCCTACATCAATGTCACTGGTAGTAGAAAAATTTGGAATAATCCAGTCTCTTAATTCGGGGTCCGCGATAAGCTTCTGAATCTGATTGGTAATCTCTTGGGAATATTTCTCGTATCCTGCATTTGACTGGGAATCCGATTCCGGTAAATGTATCTCGATTTTCTTGGCTGCTTCAGCAGATTTTTTCCTGAATATTTTTTCCCGAAATTGTACAGAATGTTTGTTAATAAAGTACTAGAATTGGGTCATGATTGGCGAAATGTCCAGAAAATTATATAATTTGCATTGCTTCCACATTTTGTAACATCCAATTCCACCAGTCAATCGGAAATTTTCTATATGAAACCATCCGTCTGCTTCAGGATTCCAACTTTCAAAACCTGCAAATAAACCATTATTAACACAACATAAATAAATGAATACTTTCTTCTCAAAATTGATAATAGTCTTGCCTATTAAATTTAATTTGTCTCAAATTTTGTAACAGGCTCGATTGATACTTTCCATCGTTATCAAAAACACAAAATGCAGTGATCCATCCAGAAACCTCGTACGGTCCACAGGTGCTATGACATTCTACAATTTTCCGCCAAAATTCCAAGTTGACATTTCCTACTCTTGCTATCACAAATTGACCAATTATTGGTTTTAGCTTTCCGTACCATTTGTCCAACTTGAATAACTTAAACGTCTCCAGTTTTTCTTGAATATTTTTCCAGTCCTCTGCTAAGCTTCATTTCATATTGAAAATATTTCTGGTTCGCTGCTAGAAAAATCGAACTAGTGGCTACAATGTCATTGTCTCTCGTGGTGGAAAGATTGGGAAGAATCCGGTCTTTTAATTCTAGTCAACGATAAGCTTCTGGATTTTGTTTGTCATCAATTTAGAAAACTCTACGTAACTGGTTTGGGGTTCGAGCAGTGCTATTTCCAGTTGTTTTTTTCCTTCAGCAAAATTTTGTCCGAATAGATTTTCCTTAAATTGTTCAGAGTGCTTGTTCGAAAAGTAGGAGAATTTAGTCATGATGGCAACTAAATATCGTCAGGTCTGAGGATTAAATTTGAGTGATAGTTGTAAGCTTCTATGACTGTGTCAATGGGACCATTTCTGGAGAAGGTGATTTCGTTTGGAGTAGACCGAGAATAGAATATTTTCATTTGAAGGACATCATTGCAGTTATTTTTCTCGTAAATTACGAGCCGTAATGTATAAGCCTGGTTTGGGGACAGTAACGGAAAATCGCTTTTCTTCAATATCATGAACATTGGAGGTAGAACTGGACGTTTTCGGTAATTTATTGAAATCTGGAATAAAATAATTCACAAATTTTTGTTTTGCACAGCACAAAAAACAGCAAACAAATATTGAAATATGTTCTTAGGCATGCGAGAGTTACAGACCTTCTAATGGTTCAGTTGAAGGTAATGATTTTAGTAATGGTTTAATATTGAATATACAAAACAGTAATTCTTCGTCATTTACTTATTGTCCAACATACACTCTACTGACACTCATGTGATAGTTTGAATGTGGATAACATAACATGTTTGGAAATACTGAATTCCATTTTTGAAGCTGTAAGGCACTGCTCTAGACTGAGATTATTTTCTGGTTATGTGTTTTACAAAGCTAGAGTTAGAAGTCATTTGTTTTTGTCTTCGGAAATTTTGTTTTCCTGTACAGCTATAAGCTTATTTTTGACTGTTAACTGTACCAAATAAATTATGATTACTTGTTATCATTTTAAAGTAGTAGGTAAGAAAGAAATAATTAATCATTTTGGGTAGTTTGGATTTTTGCAGAAAAATTTGACACTTGTGAAACAATGAAGGAATCAACGGTCCGAATGTCTGTTAGCATCGGTAACATACCTAATACTGTTTTCAGAGAAAAATTTCCAAATGAATAAAACCTGGAAGAATTCTGTGTGTTCAAAAATGACAATGATTTGGAAATTATAGTAATCATCACTGACTGTACATGCGGTTAAACTTCTTTCGCAAATTTGAAGCTGAGAAATGTCAAGTGGGTACCAGTGATATGAACGTATTATCTGTGAAATGCATAATCAATTTTTGAATGATATTAGTGTTTATAAATATGCAAAAAAAATAGGTTCTCTGTCACTGTTGTAATTACTCAAACAGTGGCAGTTTTTCAGTGCTAAATAAAAAGCCATTATAAATTTAAATTTAATTTATTTCACAACAAAAACACATTTAGATAATGATGGTTCAGAATGTTCTAAAAATAAAAATAATTTCAAAATATTAATCTTACAAATAACTGAAATCTTTTTTATGCATTTTCTAATGAACTTAAATTACTTAAATGTAATATGAACGAATTTCCATAACAACTCGATTGACAGCACATAATACAAATAACAATAAAATTAAACCATATTTTTGGAACTGTCAGATATATAATTAGAAAATAAAATTATGGAATAAATCAAGTGTTTTAATGTCAAATGGGCTACAAAAATTATAACATACTGTTGGAAACAATAGTTTGGCAAAATGTCATTTGGAAAAGGTAAATGTTCATATTTTACTGAAGGTCAAAGGTGACATCAAATAATCTTGTAATAATATACTGTTCATGTAATTTTTAAATCTATTAATCTATCAAAATTTCTGTCGAAATACTTATTCTGTAAATTTTCACAAGAAAAAAAGAACAACAAATACCATGTAATTGAAAAAAAAACTACAGAATGGTTTTGACTAGTAATCTTCTCAGTCAAACAAATTATTCGATAAATCTTAATCTATAAACAAACACTGGGATTTTATATATTTATTTTCATAGCATTATATCATAATTTACAATATAATTTGACAATGCACTATTACCAAATCTTACAAATTAAAATACATAGTTTGTTTATATTACTTTTCCTCGTATCATAATTTAGAAATTTAGATTGAGTAGACGGATTAACTGTATTACTTTCAGCAAATAACATTTTTGTTCTCATTTTCCATATTTTTTTATATTTAAGGAATCGTACGAGACAATACTTACGGAACACTAGGTAATTTAAATTTAATTCGATTTTTGAGATGTCTGAAGATATTCCCTTCCCTTACGATTAGTTCAAGCATTAGTTTTTGTGTGGGAAAGTTACAAAATTGTTCGAGGAGAATTTGAGCATTTTCACTTCATTTCCTACTATGACTTCATTTTGACAGTCAATCTTATTTAAATGAGACTTGGAAATATAAATTACAAACACCAATACGTAGTAACTAAATTAATTCAGTGTTACTTCATATTCAAAAATGTTACAAAAAGCAGCATGAACATATGTTCTACAACTACTCATCAACTTTCCAGAAATTCATCATTTTCTGTGGAACTGTAAAAAGAAACTACAAAGTCATTGAGAAAAGTCCTACCGAAAACTGAGAAATCGTCGTTTTTGAAGCTTTTAGACTGGGTTACTGGCAACAAACAGAGCTCATATTTAATTTGTAATATGTTATATATAGATACATACTTGCGATCAAATAAATTGATTGATTTTCAGGTTTTACATTTTATTAAATATTTTTATTACTCAATCATAAACCATGTTACATCAATTGTATGGACGGAAATTAATGAAGTAACTTTCACTTAATATCTGTAGGTTCAGCTAGGTTACTTAATTTTATCATTTAAACCATTAAAAAGCTTTTTTCCTGTTTAACAATTTTATCATGTTTTTGTTATTTTTAGACAATCTTCAACGCGCTTTCAATTTTCTTTCAATATATTTTGTTTCAAATGAACTTGTACAGGGAAATTACAATAGTAATACATATATGCTTAATTGATATATTATTTCGCTATTACCGCACATTAAATATACTGCTCTAAAATTGGTTACTGGTTCTTGCCATACGAATTTGACATACCTATTATTATTTTCATAAATATGTCAACAAAATGTGCATATACTAGATTGCCTTCTAATGGAATCGTACAGAGATTTTTGTTCAAACTTTTTTTTATAGATTTTTAAATTTTCATAAAAACTATACCATACATCATAACAGCAAAATGACGATGTAATTATCCCATAATTAATTTTTTTGCTTTTTTAAGACATCACATGCATTTCTTCACTAATGAAGATTATGAAACCTACTTATACAAAACTTATGACACTTGTTATCAGTTTTCTATAGACTTAATTATTTAAATAATTAGTTAACTATACGATAAATGGGTCACAAAATGATCTAGTCAAACCATGTATTACTGATATTTTAATATTTCTACTGATGCCATTGGATGTAGTCTGTCATCAAATTGAAGGCCACATGAAAGTAATAATATGAGTACTGGCTAAATGCAGAATGCTATTTTTATATGTGTAGCTTTACAACATTAATATGACATAAAATTACCAATCATCTTTTGTGTTCATATCCAGCTTTAATTTAGTTATAGGAATGCTACCATTTACTAGATTCGTTTAGTATGCATGACCGACTGCATGTATGACTGTTTAGTATGTATCCATCAAATGGTCTCCATTTGGGCATACTACTCTCAATTTCCCCCAAAAATTGCTTTGTTTTTTATCAGGATTGACACCTTTTTTGCTGTTCATTGTCAAGCCTAATAAGTTTTTCTGTTTTTTTTTTGTAAAAAAATCAAAGATTTTATGAAAATTAGTGACAATTGATACTGTTGACGATATCATTTGCTAAAATTAATGGGTTGTATATCTTGTCAACTTAGGGCTGCATGTAGTTTTATTTAACGAAAATTGGGAATGAAAAACTACATAATAGTTTTTTGTTTCAAATTAAATTGCTCAATATAAATTATTAATAAAAGTTGGAATTATGCAGGCATATTTTGTGCCCCTTGTGATTCCACAGTTAGCGTGTGGTAGCCCCTCTTTGGGCTGGAGTTTTGTGACTGCTTCCTGCAGTAGTAGTTTGCTGAGATTTCAAAATAAAACGTATGCGCCCAGTCATAATCTTCCACCGACTGCTAACTAAACTACGATACATTCAATATAATTTCTTACCACCAGCATGCACCAGACCACAACTTCAGCGACGAAAACCATTTTTGACATAATTCTCATTATGATTTTTTGAATCGATGAATGAGTTTGTAAGGTTTTTAATTTAAATTGTCATTTAACCCTAACTTGTTTACTACATAAGCTCTAATGTTACAAACTACTACCAGATTTGTTGTATGAAATCTAAATAACACGGACATTGACGTTCACAGCAGTATGTTGAATAATAATGGCAGATAGAAGAATATTAAATATGTCAGAAACAAATTCACATAAAATAGAGTAATCATACTTTGCCTTTGTATCACCTGATTGTTTTACGTATCGTCTCATGCAAGTGTAAATTTTAATGTCACAACAATTTCTACATTACGTCAAATCATGAGTACAACAAATAATATGGTTCACCATTTCCTAGAATTAAATTTTTTGCTCAAATTGAATATATAAAATTTATTTTTATGTGCAAAATAGAATCTTCAATCTTATTCATACTGCCTCAGAAGAAATTTAATGTGCATCAGGTTTGAAAAGAAATTGTGCATTATATCAGTTTTGCAAAATATTTATAGAATGTTAACATTGAGAAATTGATGCATTCTGAATGTGTTGCTTCTGCAGCAGTTCTCATGATGACGTGGAATACAAATAATCCGAAAAATTCCAGTTTGTTATGGATTTTGTTTCTATCATTTTATGCTTGCATACTCATCTAATCTTATCTGTATCATTGAGATTCATGCTGATGTTATTGGATGTAATTTAATATCTAATTGAATCTAAAATATGTATAAACATGTACGTACTCCACGAAATAGGAATGCCTAATTATTTTTCAACTTCCTTCTGCCAGTGCAACTTAAAGTATTACTTTGGTTTTTTGTATTGATGTGCTATTTTCACTTATGTATATACCTATTTCAAGGTGTTGGAGTATGCGTTTATTTTTGTGTACTTTGCAATGCTTTTTATTAATTTGTATAAGTGCATGCGTTTACCATGTACCTTATCCGTAAAATCAAATGATACTGTTGTAAACATTGAGATATTATCGGTAGGACTGTTTATTCTTATGAATATTGCGGGATTATCTGGGAAAATGAATAAGCTAAAACTATCTTACTAGAGCTGCATATTGATTTTATTTAACGGAAAATTCAAGTAGATGAAAGGTTAAATCTCTAGAAAATTAGTGTACAACGAAAATGTACATAATAAATTTTGATATTTCAAATTAAGCTGTCCAAAATAGCTTCGGAATAAATTTGGGAATTATGCAACCATAAGAGATCCAAAACCTTCCCAAGGTTAACGGGTGGTGGCTCCTTTTTGCGCAGGATTTTTGGAACTTGCCATGGTAGTTTGCTGAGGTTATAAAATAAATTTTGTAAACTCAAATAATCTCTTCTCACAGACTAGATGCTCAAAATAAAATTAATTTTTCTCCTTACCACCATTGTGCAAAACACTACAATTGCGGCGACGAATAACAGTTTTAAAATATTTTTCATTGTGGTCTCTTTGATTTGAAGATGGGTGAATGGGCTTCGTCTTAAAATTTAAATTTTCTTTCCAACCTAAATCTTACTTTTACTAGCACTAAATCCGCAATGGCTACAAGATTGGCAATGTCAGAAGTTGATATAATCAACATTGACGTAAGCGATTTATATAATTGATAATTAGAACAGGAAGTTTAAGTTAGCCACGTAGCTTAGTTTACCTACTACAGTTTAACCAAATCAGCAATTCCCTTTCTCATTGGTCCACGCAGACAATTTTACAAGCGTAGATATGTAATTGCATTTCAGACATTTCTTAACTGCTTCGCGTCATACCTATTATATTCAACACGTACATAACTAAAGTGCTATTGTGCAAAATGTAATTTGATCATTAGTAATAAGTTAAAAATTTAATTTACGTCTATCAGGATAACATTCCGTGTTATTATTATTTGTCACATGAGTTCGTTTTGCTATAAAACAATTATATTTTATGTATTTTATGAGATGCAATAGTATGAGATGAAAACTAATTTTTGTACGTGATGCGCCATGATGCAATGCATAGTTTTCATACGGATCATATTTTTGTTTGATGCATGTAAAACGTAATACAATTAGCAAAAACTGTCTCGCGTTGCCCCGGATCGAAAACGTTAATTGTCTGCATTAATATGGTTATAAGTCGGTACCTTGACACCTTCGTCACGACGACCGATTTTGAAATCGACAAAAAATAACCTCTAGCCTAGCTAACTTCCTGCCTCTCCTTTTTAGCCATGGACAAAAAAGGGACAATGAGAGACGGTAGCCACAATAGTATGTATGTCATGGAAATGAAGGTTAATTACCATGAAAAAGTGCAAGTATGAGTACTGGCTTAATGCAGGTTGCTATGTTTATTTTTATTTATTCACATTGGTCTTTCCAACACCAATATGACAAAAATTACCAATTATTCTTTTGTATTAATATGCAGCTTTAATTTATTATTGCATTCTTTCCATCTGCTGGATTATCAATACATAATTTTCTAGCGTATTCTGAATAAGGAATATAAAAGTAATTATCAAATTCATCCGTCAAAATAAAAATTTTTTTTAAACAATTGCCATAACGTCTTTGATGCTTGTTAATGAATGTTCAGTATGCATTCATCAAATGTTCTACTTTTGGGTATACTACTCTCAATGTTCCACAAAAATTGTTTCGTTTTTTTATCACGATTGAAAACTTTTGGTGTGGTTCATTGTCAAGCCTAACATTTTTTTTCAGGTTTGCTTTTGGAAAAAATTATCGACGATATGCAAATTAATACTATTGATGACATCAGTTGAGAAATTTAATGTGTATATCTTATCATCTCAGGGCTGCATATAATTTTATTTAATGAAAATTGGCACTGAAAAAATAGAATTTAAAATGAAACGATTGAGCCAACTAAATATCTTCAAACCGACTACCGAATAAATTAATAAACCGAGACAAATAAATTTAATTTCTTACCACCAACATGCACCAAACTACAACTGAAGCGATGAAAACCAGTTTTAAGATATTTCTCATTACGATTTTCTGATTCGGTGGATGAATTTGTGAGCTTTTGAGAAAACTTAAGTTGTCTTCTCACCCTAACTTGTTGATTAAATTAGCTATAAAGGTACTAATTACTACCAGATTTGTAGTATTAAATCTAAATAAGACTAATATTGACGTTGCCAGAAGTATGTTGGATAATAAAGACAGATACAAGGCCATTAAATGCATACGTCAGAAAACAATCACATAAAATAGAGCACTTCTTCGTGAATTTTTTATCAAACTGATTGGTTGACGCAGCGTTACAAACAAGTGTAAACTTTAATGGCACGGCAATTTTTGCATTACCTCACGTCATGACTATAAAATAATATATTTCACAACTTCCAAATATAAAGGATGTCTCTGTCCTTAAACTGGAATTGATCGTTGGAACTGGATTCCACTTAATTAAATACAAACTGTTTATGAGCATATAAATACTCGGTGAATCGGGAATGCTTTCCTAGAATAAATAGTGAAAGATCTGTTATGTCAGAAATATCCACTAATATCCTGTGGTAATATAACAAAAGTAATTATAATATTACATGCTTGTACATGACGCTCTAATCGTGTAATCGTTGGGTCGGTCATGGCATGTGTCATGATATATAATTTACATGTCATGCTATGATATAGATGATCCTATTACACTGCCATGAATTATCTTGTTCATGACAGGTCACTGAATGCGTAATTACAATTTATATCAATAATTTGATATTCAATCCATCCAGCGAAAACTACTATAACTATAACTAAAGGCATCAAATTGCCAGGAGGCAGCCAATGAAGCAAATTTCTTTCTGGTAAACTACTTCATATCTTATGTGTTTATGCTTAGGTATGTATGTTAGAATTATCCATATCATTACAGCTTAAGTTATGATCTACTTCTACAAAAACTATTTACATTTAGTTTTCATAAACTTATCATTTCATAAATTCCCTTTCTGCATAAATCAGTGCGTAAAATCAGCTACTTATCCAAAAAAATGTAGTCTTATGCAAATGTGTACCAGAAATGCAGTTTATGAGAAAATGAACTAACATTATAATATTAGTCCTCCTAGAGCTGCGTATTAAATTTATTAAATGGAAAATTCAATTTCAAATTAACAATTGTGATTACATAAACTCTAACCAATATTGTAAACTTACAAGTTCATCTTAAATTTTTTTTGATAAATTCAGAAAAATATTATGCAGCCATTTCAGACATACAGGGAGTACGATATTAGCGGTTTGTAGCCTGTTTTTGTTGTTGAGTTTTGTGACTGCTTGCTGCCGTGGTAGTTTGCTAAGGAAACAAAATAAAAAGTATAAGTCTAGTTAATATCTTCCCACCGACCTGACACTGAAAATAAAATACGACAAATGAATTTTAACCCTTACCACCAGCAGGCAACAAATAGCTATGGCAGCGAGGACAAACAGTTTTAAAATATTCTTCATTATGACTGGTTTGAGTTGCAGATGAGGTTGTCAGATTTTTTGTAAATGTAAAAAATTCTTTCCAATCTGTATCTGTCTTGTACTAGTGTGAATATTTCAAATGCGTACTTGATTGACAATGTGTACATTATTTATATCTATTGAATACTGACGTCAACAAATGTGTTGTATAATATAGAGAAAAGCTTAATATCAAGATATTTTCCAACTGTAAACCCAGACAAAATGAACCAATAAAACATACAATCGTCTAATTAATTCTTGATGCATTGAATTACATTCTAAACATTAATCACCCATCATTTCCTGACTACCACACGTCATGCACATTAAATGATATTTAAGACCCACGTTACACACATACACACAGATATTCGTTTTCTTTATGATGGAATTTTATCACTACATGGCCTCGGTGAAAATTTAATATTAATTTCTTATGCAGCATTCCGAATGAATTTATTGTGATCTATTTTCAGTTTCCCACTATATTTATATGGTTTTCAACTATAGATGAATGTCTAGTTTTCACTATCAACCAAACAAAGCTAACGATTATTAGGAAGCTTAACATTACATATTAGAGATGAAACACAACCACAACATTCGGAGATGGATAGACATGATATTGTCAACTAAGATGAAGCTTATATGTTATCGTAATATAATGTGATTATAAAATATGAAAATGACGCATTGAAATTTTAATACCTAGAATATTATGCCATATATGTATTTATATCTTAACTTAAGCTTACATAAGGGTCCAAGCAAAAAACAAACGACAGAATTTACCAGCTAATCTTATACTATATTCTCAAAATAGAAAAAAAGTAAATCATTCATTGCCTCACTGGATATCCATTTTCCACATCCATATGTTCCATGTACATACTGGTTATCCAGATGCTTTCTCCGATTCTCTGCTTTGTGCTTGAAGCACAAACACCGAGCCCACCGTACCAAGGAACTGAAATGTACAAAAATCAAACAACATTTTTTTATTTCTCTAGTACTCATTATTGTTGTGCTCATGGGATTGTTCATGAGAGCTGATAAATAAATTGAATGGCACAGACGTAGAGAAATTTAGCTGACTTTAACTCAACCCATATATCTTTTTACATGTCGGTATTTTAAAGAGAAGTTACTTGCTCATAAACTCATACGTTCACCTTCTGTCGAGACTCATGGATCATGCAGTGAGGAGAGAAGGCGGAGAATCGGAGAAAGCATCTGGATAA
>JAHZMV010005697.1:0-11307 GCA_027743765.1 Coecobrya sp. COE2
GTTTTCTCACGACCTGGAACACTATTTACACTGACAGGGTTCCTCCACTGATCTATGCCACCTAAAGTTTATGAGGCATACCAGATCCAACCCGTCATCATAAAGTAGACAAAATGTTTTTATGGATGAGAGAGTACTAATCGCCCGTAGTTGTAGACCCTTTGGACACAACACTAAATTAGTCTCTTAATGAGGCAGTTACCCGGCCAAGATGTAGGCACTCAAATAGATATAAACACGTAAATTCCGATTTTAAGCAAACCTTTCAGATAACGAGGTTCCCTTGTAAAAACCTTGGGATTTTATTTATAGGATATTTATAGATCCGGTATATCGACGAGTACATCAGACTAACCAAAAATGATTACTGGCTCATTTCAAATTTCTATTTTCGAGACAACCTTATTCTGACATTCCAAATATTGCGTTCAGCTGCATCGTCGTAAAATAACGAGAAGGAACTAACAAATTTGCCTTATTTTGCAAGTGTAAATAATTAATTAAATGTAAGAAAGAGTTAAATAACTAAAGTTTCACCAAAAATACGGAATACCTGAAAGTTTTCTATTATATGTACTTTCAAGTACACTTGTCTACTTCACTGTACTACCTAGTCGACTTTTAATTTTTCGTGTAACCATGTTTAGTCAAAGACTGTTGAAGATATTGTTCCGCGTCTTAAGGTTTGGCAGCAGCCACTGTGCATTTGAGTTTACTTGTGAACATCAAACGTATATATTTTCGAGATCCAAAAACCTACCTAAAGCCCGTAGAATCATAATACTACTTGTAATCGGGTTTCTGGCGGCAATGTATATAATATTTCGAGATTTATTTTCTGGCACCGTCAACACAAAAATAATGAGTGCATTTTATTTTATTACGGTGATGCTGTACACTGGCTTGCTTCTAATATCGGTTTTGTTTCCGAACGATCTCGTCATTTTATTAAATACGACATTTCAGTTTGGACGGTTGCTTCAAGGTAAGATTTTCAAGTAACCTTAATAAAAATCATTATAAAAACTTAATCAATTTAATTTTTCAAGGTCAAATACATACTCAGCATTTTCTATTCTATATGAAATATTCAGTGAATTTTATGCCGAAATACAACCCCGAGCGAAGCAAACTAAACGTATTTCTGGATACAGCTGTCATGGTCCTTGTCTTTGCCTGCTTTTTAATGAACGCTTTTGCATTTCTTATTTGCCTACATGATCCCAGAGATGCAGTGTTTCTTGGAAGATTGATACCCCTAGAGTACTACAATTTCCTTCCCATCGGCTTACTCATTTCGTTTTTTCATGGGTACATGATGTTCGTATTGGAGCTACGTGTTGCAATAATAGCATTTCTGGTAATGATTCATCTTTTCACTCTTGTAATAATACTGACAAATGAATTCAGAGTCACATCTTCTCAAAAATACAGAACACTGGAAACATTTCGGGAACCTCAAAATATTCGAGTATACTTTAGGGCTTTACAGATTTTAAATGAAAATGTGTTTCCTTGGTCTATTTTTAACAGCATTTCATATAGCGTTTACAATATTTCCAGTATTTTGTAATATCAGCCTTTTTCGGTATTGCGATAAAATGCAAGGTTTTCTAATTGCAGCAATGATTCTAGGTTTAGTAGCTATTTTAATTTTTTGGATGTCGGTTTTGCAAGTTGGAAGATATTTATGGATGCGTCAATTGAAAATGATTGACTCTTGGGGTAAATGTGATTGGAATAGAAATGCTAGTGAGAGGAAGTCAATGAACAAATTTCAAAAGAGTTGTAGGATGATATTGATTTGTCATGGTAAAACACTTGTTGTGGGAAGAATGACCCAATTTAATTATATAAAATTTGTAACCGTTTTAACTTGTAAGTGCTTATTAGCTACCAGTAAATAAAATGTGAAAACGCATAATTAAAAAACTATATTAATTTCAAGGGTTATAAACGTCCATTGGGAAAGTACTTTTAATGCGACGAGGCAAACTAATATATTGATTGCAAATCCCTGAAGATATCGTTTCAATAAACCAAACCATAAAATGAAGCTCTGCTGAATATATAATTCATTTAAGTAGAAGGTATACTTTATAAGGTTCAACATTTCTGTTTTTATCGTGAAATGTAATCTTTTCGATTAACTAATACCTTCTATAAATTAATATAGGATAGGTCTTATGAAATTAGTATACATTTTATAGTGTATGTCTGTATGGTGCGGTAGTAATAATAGTTAAGCATAATTTTCTCATATCTCTGTTTTCCCCTATTATAATACATATCCCGTCGAAGTTTTCCTCCCCTGCATGCCCAAGAAAGTGCGTTTTAAAATTTCAATATTGTTTTGAAAATAATCAACAAAAGTTCAGTCACTAATCCTCACAATTTAAATATTTTACAACAATATAATTTTGAACCATGAACCGGTTGAGGTAGTCTAGTTAATTATATCGATTTAGTTTGATATAGAACTGAACGAACACAAATACCTACTTAATATCAGCATTTTTGCGTATAAAATTCAATTTGTTTATTGCTATTTACTTACAAACACCCTAGCTGTGGCTAAATCAAATTTGCTTTACGCCAGAAAAAATAAATTTATTCCAGATACTTATATCTAGTGAGGCTGACTTGCAAATACGTTAAATAATTAGATTGGTTTTATTATGCTCTAGTCAATATTAATATTTACCAGACACTGCCATTTTATGAGATATTCTCAACGCCGAATAGATTGAGCAGGAAAAAAATGTTACACTAAAAGTACAATAAATTAAGGAAATGTATTTTATTTGCTGAATTCAGATAACACTTCAAAAAGTGTATATAGTTGAGCCTAATAAAATAAAGTAAACTTTCTTGATTAAACACAAAAATCTAGAGTATTCACCGGACTATTTATAGTTAAATATATGGGTGTTAGCTTAGATTATACGCATTGATAAAAAATTATTTCCCATTTCTCTGTACATTTATGACTAAAACTTTAGTTTGAATCTTCCCAAACCAAGACAATATCCTTGAATAAAGATATATAGTGCAAATTCCCTATAATGTCAAGACTCTTGTTCAAAATAATTGTTGAATATCGACGCATAAATCAAACCTGATTTATAAAAAAACTAATACATAAAATCATTAACGGAAAATCTTATGTTAACGGAGTGCATTTAAAATTGTCTTGTCTTGAATACCTTTTTTCTATGGCGTAAGTGTAAGCCTTTTTACCCTCTCTATTTACTTGATGTTTATTGACCCCAACTGAAAGTAAATATTCTATCATTTCAAATATATTTTCAGTTGCTTCGCGAACTACACAAAGCAACGAATTATCGCCATCATTGTCCTGTTCATTTACATCGCAACCCAACTCAACAAAATATTTTAAATGGTCTACTAAACCACACAGAATAGATGCTTGCGTCAAGTTATTCTTGTGCTTAGTTCGAATTCTCCAATCAGCACCTAAGTTGACCAGGTGCTTTATAAATCCTAAACTTCTTTTGGCTTTAACTGCTGTAAAAAGAATTGACGCTCCCTCCTCGTCGCATGCATTAAGGTCTACCGGCAACTGGTGTACATCCAGTTTTGGAATTGCATCTACAGCTTTCTGCAGGTCGGCGCCTACTAAAAGATCCAATGTTTTATGAAATAGTTCTAGTTTCTCGACTGCTTCATGAAGTGGAGTTTTACCATCACTGTCTTTTATATTATATGCGTCAAGGAGGCTCCTCATGGCAAAAAATTCTACTACAGAGTGATATTCTTCAGCAGAGAAACAATCAGCAAAATAGTGAGCCAACGTATTATTTTCTTCGTCCTTTTCCATTATATCCATTCCCAATATAATCAGAGCCTTCAATAGATTTACACCGCTGAGGGAAGTTGTATCCGGAGGATCAATTAGTGCATCTCTGTTTGTTTTTAATTCTTCAGTAATAACACCGTACTTATTTAGCACACATGATAAGTCAAGCTTGTGTTTGTCCTCCAACAAAATACACAAAAAGCTTTGAAATTTTCTACTACCCAACAGTTTTGATAGAATCCTTCCCGGATGGTGTCTCTTTAAAATTAGATCGGGTTTTGTTTCATTTTGACTAAGTTGGTTTAATTCAACATCATTGGGGATGGAACCTTTAGCTTTTGACCTAATTCAACATGAAACAAAATAATGTATCATTTATGCTATGATTTTAGTACTACGCCAATTACCTATGCTAACATTTTTGCTGATATCTGAAAATATTGACACTTACTCAAGTCCTTCTAAGTTTCCCAGGATGGCAAAAAATATTTGCAAGAGTTCAAGTCCAAACAGTATCTTATCATTTTGTCGAAATCTAACGCCGTGCTGTAACATAAACAAATGGAAATACATGACCTTTGTTATAGAACTCCTGAGCAAAATATCTTTAATCTACAAGGTTCACATTCAAAACATCGATCTAGTCTTAACCTTTTTAATAAACATTTAATTGCGAAAACGTATTTCACTTACCATCAAGCCAAACGCAGTAAGATCACGAGAATGTATACAATCAAACATTTGTAACGCCCACACGACCATATTCAAGTTACACTTTCTACTGTCACCGTTCTCTGTCCCTGCTGTTAATAGATAGCGAACTGTTTCAATATTTCCTAAATGAGCCGCTTGCATGAATGCACTGTGACCTGCTTTGTTGAGCATATTAGAATCGATATTATGATCCATTAATTTTTCTAAAATGTTGATTCTTTGGTTTCCCGTGACTGCATGAAAAAACAGATTATTTCCTTTTTTATCCACTCCGTGTATTTCGATATTTGAAATACCCAAAAGCATATCAATGGTGTCGAGTCGAGTTTGTCGTCGTAAGCATATTTCTAGGGGAGTTCGTCCTTTGGTATTCTTCATATTGAAAATAGAGCCAGAAGAGTCCCTCTCTAAAAGAAGCACAACGAGTCGATGAAAATTATCAGCGGATAGCTCAAGTGCGCCAATATGTGCAATTGTATCACCGTTCTTGTCAGGGTCAAGAAAATCAAATTCAGTTCCTAAAAGATATTCTAAGGTATTTAGATTCTTCACAGATTTATGCAAAGGCGTTTGACCTTCATTATCACAAGTCGTAAGGGGTATGCCAAGTGAAGAAGCGTATTTTATGATTTCAATATCTCCATTAGTAGCGGCCAAATGCAGGATGCTTTGTCCTTGACTATTTAAAATATTTTGGTCACATCCCATTTGAATTAGTTTCTTGATTGCTGCTAATGTACACCTTCCCCGAACCGCAGAGAGGATCAGATTATCCCCATATTTTTCTTCTTTGTTGCTTACTGAGATCTTGGAAACTCGAAGTATGGTTTCCATGAAATCTGCAGATAGTTTTTGATGACGGAAGATGTGGTGTATCAGGGCGTCGACTTTATAGTTCGGTTTAACCATTCGGTCAAATTCTTTGCCAAGTTTCTGAAATAACTGCTCAAAATCAATGCAGGACATGTACTTTGCAGCATAGTAAAAGACTGACCTATTTGTGTCTCCAAATATTGAACTAATATCGGAGCCTTCTTTGACTAGAAGTTCGATAATTTCTGGGTGAACTCTTTCTGCAGTCGAGCGTCCATGAAATTCTCTAGGTATGAAGGTGGGTGTTTCGTTCAGAAGGCTTCTGTTCTTTCTCAGCAACAGTTTGCATATATTTGTCCTTCTTGTAATCATATCCTTTGATTGCCCGTAGCTGTGTGCAATGCAGTGGTATAATAGTGATCGGTTTTGTAGAGTAAAACTCCTCAGTAGATATTCAACGAGCTCGTAGTTTGCCTCCTGGACAGCAACATGTAGTGGTGTGGTAGTCGTCTCTTTGGTCATTTGTATACAAAATTTGTGTAAATCAAATTTAAAACATTCTCGGAATAGGCTGTCTAGTTGGGTCATCATGGTGTTGCTTGAGAAGCGTGAGGTGGCGCACATAAGCAAGCATACAGGTTCTATCCATTCATCGGGGCATAACATCGTGCCAGGCTCCAATGCGAGCATATTTTTCAACAGAAAATATTCCTTGTAAGTTTTCAATTGTGACTCGTTTGCCGCACGGAGAATATTCCCAATGCAACAAAAAATTCCAAAGCTGTTTTGAACTATTGAGCAGCAAAGCATTTCAAAACACAAAGAAGGTGTTATTGAATTGAGAAAAATGGAGGCGAAAGGAGGATTAATGGTTTTTTTGGGATCATTCATGAGGCTCCCATTTACAAAATAGGTCATCGCCGGGTTGGTGAATTGGTAGAATATGAAATGAACATGACCATGCCTGTAGTCATTGCACATAAAACGCCTCCTGCCTTGGAGAACACTGGAGCTAATAAATGTAAGTGTACTTTTTGCGATCTCCAGGTCACCATACTCTTCAATTGAATTAGAGTGAAGTACATCAGTAAAGTATTCAGCAACAAGATGTTCAGCTACAGATCTGTGTACAAATTCGACCGAAAGTGTGTTCGAAGTCATTCGAGCTTCTAAGATGCCGAGGGATAGGATTATTGGAGATGGGTGCTGGACCTGCATTTTGTGGAATCGAGCATATTCTGGTGCTAAAGTTGGGAATAGAAGCTCTAATGCTTTTAGAATGTGATAGCGTTTGACGTCACTTAGATTCTCTTTTCCTGGGTTTTCTTCTGACATCTTCAATTTTTCAAAGCACTTGTGGATATATCGTTTATACAGCTGGTAAATTGAGGTTGGTGGAAATGTCGGCAGCTTTTGAGAGCGTCGTGGATCAGAGTATCTGCGTGCATTTTCTGAATACACTTCTGCCAAAAGAAAGCATTGAAGTGGAATACCCATAATATTGCGTTCATGGACCACTATAGTAGACTTTAAATTATTGAGACACTCTGTTGCAAACGTCTCGAGTTTTGAGTCATCGCTCTCGCTGTGTGAACGCTTCCAGATTTCCTGTATGTACTGCCGCTGGTTGGTTTGAGTAAATGGAAGCATGTCATAGGCGAAGACACCAAGTGTGCACTCCAGGTCCCGACGTAGGTGAGGCCTCGATGTAACGTATATATGTACGCATCTAGTATCGGAAGACAATGACCTCAAGAATGTTTTTGTCCACTCGAGTTTCTCAGCGGCAACTTCATCAAGTCCGTCAAAAAATAGTTTTAGAAAACAGGAATGGTTCCGGATTGCATGAAATAAAATTGTTCTTGACAGTGCAGTCGGGGATATATATTCCAATGAATGCATCAACGCCACGTCGAAACTTAGCTCGTCATCTATGCGTTTCCCTGTAAATGTCCCAATAAATTTTGATAATTCGATAAAAGCAATGATGTCTTGAGGATGCCGAACCGACATTTTTCTTGCAAGGCTCCCAAGAAGGTAAGTCTTCCCCATCCCTGCGGTGTCGCAAACAATGATTCCCGATGAGCCTGTTACGATGTCCAATGAATCCACCAGTTCATCCTCTGAAAGGTAGGCTCTCTGCTTCTCCGGCTGGGATTGCACAAAACTCCAGAGAACTTTCGAATTTCCTGTTGTTTCCTCCAGAATTAAAATACTACTGTCGTCTCTACGGTTTACGCCCATGTTGCCACCATCCAGATTTTCAAAGCGGAGCAAATGTGCAGGATTACCCTGGATGTTAGCCAAATGCTTGATTTCTTTCCAATCGACGTCATCCATCAATAAAATGAACCGAGAGGTAAGATCATCTATCTGCTCATCGGACGATGAAGTGTGATTCGGATCTACCAAACAAGTTAGCTCAACCCTTGTGATTCCTGTAAAAACGAAAATATCCTCGCAGGACTGTTTCAGAATGTTTGGATGCAACTTGACCCTGTTTGAAATTGAACGTTCAATATAGGCATACGGCAACGTTGGAATGGTTTTATAAGTTAGAGCTAGTTTCTTCTCCCTAATGACAAATATATTGATGAAGTCCGGCTCACATCCAGCTTCTTTTATTACTTCCATGAACCCTTGAGATCCAATTTTGAGTTTATCGATCAGGTTGTAGTTTGGTCCTTCAAAACATTCATCGAGCGAAAACCCCGATTCAAAATCAATTTTGATTCCACATTTCTCAAGAACGTTGTCTATCCCTTCTTTATGGAATCCATCAAGCAAAATCTTAAGCGCGCCGGATTGATTACATTGAAATAGTGCATACGATAGCTTCTCGTAACCATCGCGTCGAGTTTGGACTCTCTCGTACAGAAGTCTTGATTGTGCAAATTGTCCTTCATTACGGCCTATGGTTTCCTATAAGGGTTAAAATTTGAATTCAAGTGCGTATGTTTACTTATAACTTTCATATTTGAGGGAATTGAATAACTTGAGAGTATGCTTTACCAAATATTTCGCATCTTCTCTGCTTAAAATCTCAGAACTCTCAAGATAAGCGATGAGGATTGGGGTACAGACAGTGTAATTCAGCAACTGAACAAGTTTTGTACAAATGAAGTTGCGTTGCCATTCCTCCATAACAAATATTTTAATCAGTAATCTGGAAGACGAAAACCACTGTGTACATTATATATATTTATTGATATGATTAACAAAGACTCTTACATTACCTAATTTACTTACCACACCCCCTCAATATAATTGAACATATGAAGAATATAATCCATATTAATAAAAAGCGTTAATTGGTTTAGTACCTCAAATATACTACTACTATAATCAAGGTCCATTATTACGTATTGAATGTATCTTTATTTTTTTAAATTCTTTAAGATGGAATATCAAGGATAAGGATATCTGAATAAATGTAATGTAAGCGATGCTTGATGATCAGCCAAATTCCCTATATGTGGTAGCGTGGGAGAGATGAAGATGATATATACAAAATGTTATGTAGCGATGGTGTTGTTTTAAAATTTATTTCCTTTACGCACTATTTAGCAATGAGTACCATATACATTATAAAATACTGCACATGTTATCAAGAAGGTTAAACTATTTTGAAAGGTAAATGTATTTGACCACAACAGTTTCCTAATAAAAAGTTTCCCCAGGCATTCGTAATTAATTATTATAATTATAATACATAAAGTCATCTTACAAAAAATACAGTAAATTATTTGCATGTCTGTATGCTTCTTGTTGTAGACACACTGTCTAGATAAAAAGTACCCAGTCGAGTTACTATTTCAATGTATGCATATTGATAGGAGGGACAATGTAAACTCTATTTATATTTCTCTTAAATTAAGGGCAATCTTAAAAACAGGCCTTCCATTATGTTTGCGAAACAGTCCCTGATATAAATTTTGTGAAAGAGGTCTAGGGAATATTTTGCCATCTAATTCCACAAACATTGGTAACTATTAATTGCTGATACATGAAAAGACTTCAGACCATTATTAATTTTAATAAAATAAAGAGTTTAGCATTACTACGCTTCAGACCTGAATACAGTTTCGTACTGGCAATGATAAGGATCGGTTTTATATCTCGGGACTAATTGGGCAAAGTACCACAACGATGTAACAACGAAATGTGGCAAAATGTGATCATACATTGCTAATTATATCCCTTAGCTTGATTCCTGTACTGTTCGCTTTCCCTTGTCGGATTCAACTTTTTGCAAACAACATAAATGAAACGGATGATCAAGCAAGATAAGTCAAATTTTTACCTTGTCAAACTTTAACATCAAAATTCACCCATACTAACTAAACTGTGAAAATCAAGGTAGGAAAACAGTGGTCCATGCAGAATGATCAGCAGGTTGTTGGGTTCAAAATCCACCACTTTCGATAAACCACAAAATACATTTGTCCGTGTGGCGACGTCGAAACTGAAAAGAATTTGCTTGAAGCCTAACAGACGTAACCCTTTCTCTTCCACACTTTCGAAGCATTTTCAACCGAGTCAAAGCAGGATAATACTTCCACATTTAGACGCATCAAAATTGGTGGGCCATTATTGTCAAATACCACATGATATTTAAACAGCAGACCTGCAAACTGAAAAGGTCCGGATTACTGGAAACATATCTTTTTCTGTTAAAAACTAAAAACTCTCCAATATCATCCAGGCTTGCAAAATCAAACGATCTTGCGGGATATTTAAAGGATACCAGTCCGGTAGTGGTAGAACCATAATAAATGTACCCATAGTTAAATGGAACAATGTCAGCTCGAAAATTGCATGGGAACCGAAAAATGCTTGATGCATCATCGTTATTTGAACGTCTGCGACAATGTCTACCAAAGCCTTAAAACTCCTAATTGTGTGCAAAATATATTACGAAAATAAGTAGTTTTTAATGGTGTTAACCAATTAATTGTGTTATGAAGCTAAGTCACTAAAATTAATGGTTAAAAAGAGCCCGATATAAAAACCGATATTTATTAAATACATTCCTTCAGCACAAAGAAATTGACACTAGTAATGCTGCCCCTGCTTCGAATGCAACATAAGTTTTCCACTAATGTAAGCAAAAGAGTACAAATAAAAACATTACAAAGGAAAGAATCTGTAAAAAATTAATTGGAAATATATGAGATTCAATAATGTATTCCTAAGCTACTTGTTTTGCTCTGTGTACCTACAAACATACAACAACACAAAACCCGTAGACCCAAATATACCTTATTTGATATTGCATTAGTTAATTTGACAATAATAATTGTGGTTTTGTAATAATTAATCAATTATAAGTATATCGATGAATCAAAACTTTTTAAAGATTTATTCCAATTACTATAATTGCAGCTGTAAATGTTTTGTAGTATGACTTTAAACTTTTCCTAGACTACCTGACGAAACTAAGCGGGACGAAGTCAAACAGTCGTATGTCAAAATAATTCAGCCTTCTTTCTGACATGTGCAATATATTATTCAATTAATACCTTGTGGGCACAATACAACAGGTAAAGCATTGAGTCGGTATGCACCGAAGAAAGTCCTTTAGTAATATTTTAGTAGGAATTTCAAGTAAACATATTACAGTTTGAAGCAATTCTATTCCAATTAGTAGTAATCATATTCCTTTTAAAGTGATAATTTGTTCAAATTGTTTGGAGAAAATAGGTTGTCAAAATTCCATTCGGTTTGGAAGTTATGAGGAAAAACATTGTTTAAATAAGTATTTAATTTTCTCAAAACCATTTTGAATTTTCGAAATATTCCTTCGGATTGTTGTTATAGGTCAAAAGTACACCACAAATCATATATCATATGTATATCCTGCATTTGACATTTTAAAATCGTCGGGGTCACTAACGTTGACATTTTACCTGAAATGCTATTAATTGTTTTGTTGGTAGTCTTTGGGCATTGATTATTTC
>JAHZMV010005698.1:0-17302 GCA_027743765.1 Coecobrya sp. COE2
CTTTAGAAAAGCGGAAAGGAGGAAGAAAAGGATCATTGGGAAACAAACCGAATTCAGATGAAAGTCTGACTGACTACACTCCACACAGGCAGGCAGAGAAGGAGAGAGCGAGTGAGAAAAAATAAAGGAAACCCATATTGCTTTCCTTTGATTTTCTTATTCGGATGGATGTATTAACAATAAAGGTGGTTACTGATACTTTTTGTAGTCCCTCCTTCGATAGTATTATCTGGTAAGAGGTTGTCGGCGGAAGAATTGTAATTACATTCTATATACTTTTTATAAATTCTTTATGTTTGCTTTATTCTATATGGATGAATCTTATCCATGTGGGTAGACGTTTTCCCTGATTCTAGACAGGATTCAGTCACCGATTCGATTTACATGTAATATATACACACAAGTAGTGAGAGTGAAGTAGGAGAGGGAGAAAACTGGGAATGAAGGAAGGACTTAACAAAATGCATTTGACTTGGGGAATTCTTTTCGTAGTAATCTTAAATAGACATGCATAATGCATAAAATGGTGTATACTCTAATTTGATTGGGGCTTTAAAAGGCTGCCAGTGGAAAGAAATATAGTGGAACTGGAAAAATTGAGGTTTTATTTTATTATTTTTTAAAAACTTTTTTTGATTTCATGGAGGCTGCATTTCTAGGCTAAGAACTTTGTCTTTACATATTCAGCCCAGACAATTTAAATTTTATTGGATGGATTACTAAACTTGTCAAAGATGCTAGAAAAGCTTTTTATTAAAAACCAGTTGATTTCTAGTAACGTCAAAAAAGATGAGTACAGTGTGAAAAACTTCACAGTTCGTAAAGTCACAAGTTGTCAACATAAAAGGTATCGGAACTGCGAATTCAAGGAGAAAAAATATGTAAACCAATAATCTTTGCTTCGATTTTTAGTGAAAATGTATTGTTTAGCGGTAGTTTATGCGTACTTTAAAATTGTTATTTTTAATCATTCAAATTATGTCACATATTGGTTCTATCATTGAGTTGTTATTGTAATTGTAATATCTACATATTGTGGAATCCAAATGTTTGTGGTGCAATATTTGAAACATGAGTAGTTGGTTGCTTGGTCCCTTCTTTTAGTTGTCTCATTTTGAACTGACATGCACACAACAGCCAGCAGGATCTCTGTGCTGTGTACTTGTCCTGAATACTGAATCAAAATGGAATATGTAGTAAAAAGCTGGATTTTCGATCTACTTGTTGTACAATGCGTGCATGCATCAACCAATCTGGACTTTCCATTGGTCTCTTCCTTTTTTCCTCACGTCAATCAAAAATCTAATCCCACGCCCTATTTTAAAAGTAAATCATGATGTGATGTAGTATACCTTTTGTGAATACAGTGATTGTACGGTTGGTATGCCATGTGCCATGGTTGAAAACCGATCATATTACGTTTGTACGAAGTTGATACAATATGAATGTTATAATGTATTTTGAATACTTTTCATAAACGTAAAGTTCTTAAAATCAATGAGTATAAGTATTCACTAAGGTACATATCGTAAACTGAACATATATACTTGAACTGATTTATGTACCTATACATGTTTATTTTAAAATACTCGTGCATTTTTGTTGGTTCAAAAACTCCCTGTGTGAATCCTTTATTTTTATGTGCAAATCCGAATATAAAATATGAGCGGAAGGAAAAATGTTTGAGATGTATTATCATTTTTTGTATTACTTGTCGGCATGTGATGTCTATCTAAGTATATGAAGCAATGTAGTTTTGTTTAGACGGGAACAGGGAAATGGTAAGTCTTTGACATTATGGATACAGGAACTGATACTGTTTTGCATGACTCATAGTCGAAGTGGGAGAGACGTCAGTGGTATATTGGAAAATAGAGCTTGACACATCATATTACGAGCTAAATATTCTGTCACACATATTTGTGTGCACTGTACACAGATATGGTTATCAATTGTTATAACTTTTTTCTTATAATGTATTGTTTTGATGGAATTGCGTACATTGAGCAAGGGAAGAAAAAAAAGTAAGACAACCATACATAAACATCAACGGAGTCTGTGGAAATTGTCAAAGAGGCAAGAACGGGGAAAGGCCGCATTTTATTAAAGACAAGCTTCTAGGAGTAAGTAGAATGTGCATCCTGTGTGAATCTGGGTTCTATTGTACCTTGAGCTGATTTCCGATTTTTCGGTGACAAGTCAAAAGTGTTTTGGATATTCTAGTAGTATAAGTCGGAGTGATGTTGGATAAGTGGCATAACGGTAAAGCGGGCAATGCGGTGGAGTCAAGCAAAGAAAAAGAGAGTCGAGATGTTGATGGTAAATAGGAAAGAAATGGTATCATGATGATGGCAAGGCAAGCTTTGGAAGATTGGCAGATAGGAGAGATGAATGAAAGATGAGTTTGCTTCTTTTTTTCTTTTCCAAACAGCTCCCTTTTACTTCTTCCGTAGAATCAGAATCATCATTATGATCATCATCACATGAAAAGAAAACATATACCAGCTGCATGCACATATAAATGTAGTAAACGCAATATCACTGAACTTAGGTAGGTGTATAATAATAAAATGAACAAGCAAAATATAATTATGTATATATGAAGGTGAATTCTATATATCAAAGATGTTTACAATGGTGTGCATACATTTAAGACTTGAAGAAAAGCTGCTGAGAGGAAAAGAATAGGTGGCTTGACTTGAGACAGCTTTTGTCACAACAAAAGTTGTGAATAAATACATGCATCAAATCTGCATTGGAATGAGATATCTTTTCTCTTCTATTGCGGCAAAAACATGTCGCGAGAAGAACAACTATAAAAACTACCTTAGAGCAGACGTTAAATGCACTTTATTCGCTTTATTGAAATGGTTCTATGTCATATTATACATAATGCATTACGTATCACAGCGATACCAAACGAACGGATTACATACATATCTGGAATTCACGAGGGACTTTAAGGTGAACTTCATTTTAAAACCCGAAGGTTTAAGTTTTCATGTACATATGACGCCACATAGTATTGGCTATTTTTAAAAAGTCCATTCAACTTTAAAATGAGTGAAAACTAAACTTTAAAATATGTTATCACGGGACTTAATGCGTAATGCTAGTTTTTGTTTATGAATGACCTAAAGATTGTAACGCAATATTTAAAGTTTGGTTTGTAGGCACATGATATTGTAAAATTTCTTTGTAATCTGGTATGCACCAAATGCAGTTCAAAAACGGTTTTTGTGTACATGTTTTAAAATTAAGTTCCCCAAACGAAAGTTGTATGTATAATATGCAAACAATTTCTATTGAAAATGCTACTAGTACACTCTGGAAAACAGTTTGGAAAGTCTCGTGATAGACAACATGCTCGCAAGGAAAAGCACGAGACGAGCTTTCGAGTTGCGCACGGAACCAGGTAGCACAAAAATAGTTTCAATTTTATTTTTATTTCTTACAAATTGGATAAAATACACACGATGGTAATAATAATTTTAGATGAACTCTTTGTCGTGGCAAAAGGTTCAGCTCAAAGTCCACCTACGTATATACTCGCATCAGAATATAATACACAACACGCATTTGATTTAGCGTTAAGTAGTTTTCACAAAAGATGATCCCCTTTCTCTATGCATTATCAAGTTTGCTGGTAGAGGATGAAACAAACGGAGAACATATTTCTTCTGGGAAAGGAAACTGAAAAAAATGAGAAAGATGAAGTTGAAGGAAATCACCTAACAGATTGGAACAAGAATCAAGGAAACCAGAGTACAAGTCAAGAACAGAAGATGCATGCATGTTTGTAGTAGATTTAGGTGATGAAGTAGATAGAGCTATACTTTTAACTTGGGTGATACATAGAGCCATAAATATCATGAGACTGGCAGACATTATATATATACATTTATGGGTAAAAGGAAGCAGAAATAGGCATACTGCATTATAAATCTAGAAACCGCACAAGTTTTGACTAAAGCCGTTTTGCACTAGTATATAGCTGTCACTTTGTCTGTTTTACGACAATATATGTGCCATTTAAACACAAAATTGGGCGTGCATTCAAGTATAAACGGCATTCCTTTTATTGGGTTAAAAAGAAAAAGAATCATCTATTGCGGCGAAGTATCATAAAGATACATTGTACATTGTATTTTTTCTGAGAACATAACCCCCTAATACATAGCTGATGAACACAATTTCTCACGACAAATTGACCTTCAGCTTTAATTTTAACACCTGCTAAAATTAATTGCAAATATTTAATGAGGAGACGGTAATTATGAATGCAAAATCCTATTCCAATATATATTTAAAAAAATATTTTCCAATATTGGTGCAGTATGAAACAAGCCATCCAGATTAACTTTAAATTGTGAATCTGCAGAATCATTTTATTTATTGAGAGTTATATTTTAAATTGACTGTAAATTGATTGAAGTGAATGAGCCACACCCAGCTAAGTTTCATTGCTTCAAATGCTTCACAGTTTTGAAAAATATTTTCTGGAAGTGTGAATGAATTCCATATGCATTGATTATCATCTTGCTCACTAAAAATAGAAAATTTCTAAGGACAGCTTATGTATAAGTTTATATGGGACAAACTCTACCATAAAGGAAAGGGGTGTTGAGCCACCAATAGTTTAATTATGGATTGATCCAGCGAATAAAAAAATTAAAGATGAGAATGAGGAGCAAATAAATAGATTGATAATATAATAGCCTTTATCAATTGCTTACGGTACATCTTCTTGGTGTCATAATGATGTGTAGTGTGCATATAAATCCACAGTGCAGTGTAACTTACACTGTGTAAGTACTATGTGTATGTTTGCTATCTAAACTTTGCATTGCATACAAAAATGTTTTATTGGTATAGGTATTAACGACCAATCTATGTTTATCCTCATACTTATTAAATACACTGATGTAAGAATAAGAATACATTTTGCTATTTTATTTTTTAGAAGTAATTCAAACTGTGAAATGTAACAACAAAACAGAATAAAAATGACTACGTCATGACACCATTAAATTACAGTATATACCGTATTATCTACGGTACAAGTTGCGTAACAATATCATTGATAGTGTGAATTGAGATGTTTTTCGAAATGGTTGGCGTAAGTATGAAGTAAGTATAAAATGGAAATATTCTCCCCTTAAATTTTAAGCTTTCTGTCCATACAAAGTATATACATATTATGTAGCAAAGGTTTCAAAGGTGATTTTAAAGTTTACGAAACTTGTATAATTCCTACTGAAAGCCATGGTGATATGTAAAAATAAAATGCCTTTTCTCTCGACAATTTCACATTGTGCACTTAAACTCATGGTGTGTCACTTTAAAAAATAATATCTAAACGCTAAAATGTAAAAATGTCCTGTATGTTGCTGATTAACCGATCCCTACCGAATAAATATCAAACAAGTACATAGTGCCAAGTGTCAGTATATATAATTAAACACAGGGAAAATATTACTATGTAACTCACTCCATGGAACCGCAACCGATGAGTTGCTAGTTTTTTAAAGTACGTAATGCATTTCTATGCATCCATTGTAATCCTTTTGTTTATTAGTAATAACGATAACAACGTGGACTCTTCTGTAGTCAGCAGGCATGCCACCGTGCACATTGCATTCATTCGTCATAGTGGAAAAGATGCATATTATAATGTTTCAAAGATAAATTTATTTGTTGCTACCGATAGAAACGGAAGACAAAAACGAAAATATTACATAAATTTATTATGAAAAGCTTATAGATGATATTATATAATATACGTTCATTCACAGGAAGGCGAATCAAAAGGGGATTGGTGCGTAAAAAACCAAATAAAATAAAAAACCTCTGTTTCATACATGGTATCTTTGAATGAGTATTTTACCAAGTAGTAATGATAATGCGGTGATGTTTGATAAAAAGAAAAGATGCGTGTCATTATCGTGATTCAACACTTTTCCACTATCGATCGTCAATGAAAGAATTATTTGTACAGAATGTGCTACGCCATTATATAGTGTACTGCAATAAAAACTGAAAGGATGAAAGTGATAAGAGATATACGACACATAATATTGATGAGAATGTGTATGGCATGTAATGATGTACTAATAATATATTCAGCGTGCGTAAACTGGCGTGCGTCCGCGATCGAGAGTGCAATGTGATATGCGGTGGTGCCACTGCAGTTGTAGTAGCAGTATATGATTTTTATCAGCTCCTAAAATTGCGGTATGCTCACTTAAGAAGACATCTTATTGATCGCAAAATTAATTGCTGATTTGGGGGATAACCGGACATTGTATAAATGGTTTGTAAATTACAAATTGAGTAAACCAGTAATGGTGAGATACTGTTGTTTTAAGGAAGTTCAGTGCCTGGATCAGGGCATTAATTGTTGCAAGTAAAAATTGTTACTTTAAACACGATAATAGTACAAATCATATCAGTATTTATAAATACTACTTAGCATCTAAAAAGGAACATTGAAAGGTTACTTACTCTTACCTTGATGACTGTTTTTCCTTGAGGTCTTCTTCTCTTTCATCCAAGGATATTCTATAAGCAAAGAAATAGTCGAATGCATAATAAATATATGTAAAGTAAAAAAAGCATTTGTCGGAGAAGATATATTGCAGGCATGTTTGTCCGTGATGAAAGGTTAAGTGTATGTACATACTTGGACTGATGTTGGATGAATTCGGACCCGATGAGAGCTGCTGAGGTCCAGTAGGGTTATTACAATAGAGTGGAGGTGTAGACGGATCCTGATGACTTGGACTCATGTGAGGATGCATGGCTGTAAGGGCAAGGGTTGACTGGTTCATCGTTAACGGGGTCAAATGTCCACCGGTGCTGGGACTTAGCTGACCAATGTTGGTTGCATTTCCTCCATTCATGCATCCGGCACCCGTGCCAGAAACTGGATTCCCTCCACTTGGAACAACTGGTACGCTTCCCATTATCTCAGCCATGCAAGGTCGACTGGCGATGAAACCTGACTCTGTTGCTGTCTCGAAACCTTCCAGAGAGTCTATACTTTCCATTGTGAGTACAGATGAGGAACCTGGACTACTTGTATTATTCACCATTTGTTGCTGACCTATACCATTATGATGACCTCCACCAGAAGATGTAACATTGCTTGAACTACTAGTACTGCTACCATTAACAGGGTTCCCGTTATTTGCTGTGTGACCAGCGATCACATTTCTTGTCCAACAAGGGGACACCCTGTCAATCATCGTGGTCGTCGTGATAGCAAAGGGAAAAGATGATTGACGTCTGCTGATGACTTTTGAGCTGATTGACGTTCGTACCCCTTTTTCTTGATTTATTTTTCCTATTTCTTCTTAGATTTAATAAAAGAAAAATTTACATGCGTATTGTAAAATCGTTAGATTTTTAAATGTGTAAGTTGAACTTGCATGAGACAGTGTTCGATTTAGCTCATTTCCTATTTTGTACAGTGTATCATACTGTGCACATGGCTCTCGTAACTTTTTTACCGGGTACTATTTAAACACATTCCTTTTCTTATTATTAAAAGGGTTAAGACAAAAGCGTAGTACTGTCTTAGTTTGTGCTTCTTTTTTATGTTCTTACTTTTACAAAGAGTGCAGAAGAGTGAGGGAATGCCACGCACAAGTACATATTGCACTAAAAACTGCAGGGGTCCATCTGTCTCAACTTTCCAGGAAATTCTTGACAAGGGAATAAAATAGACACGGAGGAAGTTTTTGTTTTGTACATGTGTCTCTCCTCACCAAAGTTCATTTTTCACCATTTTTGCTCAAAATTTACTGCATCCAATAGTTTTGTTCTAAAGAAATGTATCAGGTTTGCCTAACGTAACGGTATCGAGAATTTCTTTAAAATGGGGTTAGTTGCGAACAGGGGTGATTTTTACTCCCTCCTTTATTCCCTGATAATAATACACAAACAGTACAATAGACAGGCAAAGTTTGTCTATTATTTGGCAATGCTTTTCACTGTTTCTATAAATGAAGACAGAAACTGTGTGTACTTCCGCCGTGTCTTGTAGAACAGTATTACATGGTAAGAAAACAGATAAAGCATGCAAGAAAGAGAACATGCATAACATTATATTTCTTTCTTCGACTATATTCTTTTTCTTCCCTTTCACTTGTTACCAGTTACTTCTTGGAAGTTACTTGCACTTTCACCACTTGCCAAAAGCCTAATAAATCACTCGAAGAAGAGAGTTTGCTACTACCATACCACCACCACTTTTGTTATATGGTAATATACACTCAGCACAGGCTTACAACACGATGTATACACATAGACAGAAGATATCGCCTTGTTATCAGTTCCCCTTTCTGGGTTTTATTATATGGTTATTGCTTTTACTTGAGTCCCATAACCATTCCATAATCGGACAAACAAGTAGTTCAAATATGACTTTAACCAAAACGTTGAACGTCACGTCGTTTTTCAGGGGGTTCCCTACAAAAACAAGTGGTGAATCTTTTTTCCCTCTTTACCACAGGAAACAATTACGATTGTGCCTTTTAAGACGTGAGGACAACAAGTTTATTTTCATCATTCACTATTCAGTTTATCTTTTCAAATGAAAATATAGAAAGTAGTCACGTAAATAAGTTACACAACCACACACGCGTCCTCCTTCACTGGGAATCGAATAAAATCCTTTTTTGTTTGTGAAAACATAAGTTTTTTCAGCTCTTCTCTCAACATTCTCAGGGGAGGAATATATGTGTAAGTGGCGTAACAAAATACTATAACAATTGTAACAACAACACAAGAGCACACACTACTGGTTCATTGTAGTGGGGCTGCTGTCGTTATTCAGGCTTTCTACACAATAGTATTATTGTACCTAGTGTGGAAACAGAAGGATCCGGTGTAGTAGGAGCAGGCGGAACGATTACAGAAGACGGCCAGACTATTTCAAATGTGGAAAAGTTTTTGTTCTCGTGTTCTTTTTTAAGAGAAAAAAAAACCACCCTTAACTTGACATGCATGTTATAGGAGACGCTCCACCACCACCATTTACCGATCAACCACTGGTACCGCTTTAAATTGTTCAAAAAGTATCTGTTACACAGTATCAGAACTTACAGTTGCACCACAAACACTTTTCTTTCTGGCTAAACGGAGACAGTGAAGGAGAAATTTTTCCTCTGTTCTGCATTTTAGTTGTTCCTTTAGTTTTTTTCAGTTTACTAATATGAATCCCGAATAAGACGACAAGTCAGGACAAGGAGGGTAAAAAAATTTCTTTCAGTCAGTTTATATAGGTACTTATGTAGATACATAAATCGTTCTTTTTCCTTTTTTGACGAAGAAAGAAGACATTGAGAAAGTTGTAAAAACTATATTTGCCACATGTTGCGGGTCCATAATGGAGAAAGTGAGGACATTCAATAATGGTGCATATGAAGATGAAAAAACTCTAGCAGCAGGAGCAGAAGAGTAGTAGTAGTTATCCAAATCTGTAAGTGGATGTTATATGTACGTAATATGATCCGGCTGTGTGTATGTGTAGTACTCAGCTCTTGTAAGTAGAAGTATTATAGAAGACTAGTGTAAGCAGAAGAGAAGGACCTCTTGCTGATTTTCTCCGTCTACCGTGTGACGGTAATCCACGTTTTTATATACTTGTCTTGCTCCTTTTCTTTCTCGTCTTATTGAGAGAGTGATATGAGTAGAGGAAGCCGACCAAGGAGAAGAAATTGCTCCAGTCAGTCAGTAGAAAGTAATAATATTACAGAGCAATATTACGCTTCATGTACATTCATGGTACATGGAAAAGTGAAGGAATTGCTCTTTACATAAGGCAATCACATGCTCATGTTGTTATGCTTCAATTTCTTTCGGATATGGTGATGGTGGTGAGTGACGAGTTATTGGATGGTCTTCTTCACACACACAAATGGAGGGAGAGGTTTCTCACGTTGTGTGATGCTTACACAGCTCCAGTAGAAATAGGAGAGGTACCACTTGTCCCTGTAGCTGTAGTAGTGGTGGTGGTTGTAGAAGGGTATATTGGGCTTGCATGTACAATAATAATAATACTCTTGGTTGCGTCTTCTCGGTAGTTCTCAAGCAACCCTACTAACAACTCTCCTGTCGGTGCCTCGCAGTCCATTTTTTCCGGGTGGCTAGTCGTGTTGGGTAGAAAATGTATATATTGTTATGTTAGCAGCTCTTTGCATTTACTGAGTCCTTACTTCTTTCTATTGTTATGATGATGGTGATGTGATGATGCTTTTCCTCTTACACTTGACTTAGCAGTCACTCAGCCAGCCAGCTGGTTTTTGCTCATTGATTAAGAAATGGATATTGATATGGCTATTTTATTGTATGTTAAAAAAAACTATGACTTTCTGAACTCTAATTTGGAGGGTGTGTGAGAGCGCCAGTGGGTGGTAAATTGAGAAAGGAGGAAATGTTTGGGATTTCGTTTAATCTGGGTGAAAACTTTCCGAATAAAGTCACTTGTAAACAAATGTTACTGGATTACGCAAACTGCAGCACTGTCACAGGCTTGTTTTGTAGCATAAAAATTGTTTTGATTTTTGTTCGAAAATATGCCAATGTTGCCTTAAAGTTGGTTTTTTGCATATTAGAAAATACTAAACAAGTCTGGTCATGGGAGTTTTCTTATTCATTTTCTCTTACGTTGTCTCAACAGAGATGAAAATGAACAAGAATATTGTTTTTTAGGAAATGAACACGAATTATTTTTTAGCTTGCATTCATTCCTTTAAAACTCTAGGCTGTCATTTTGTGAACCTTCTTTAGCGAGAATTATAATGACTGGTTCACATGTAGATATTGACGAACAGTGGAACAACAAAAAACTGTCACCTGAGTATATAAGGCGCAAAGCAATGGCATGTCAAAGGAGAGAAAATATCTAGAGAAAAATCTTCTCCACAAAAGAAAAACTCTGTTCCACCAACAAAATGGCAAAGTGATGATCTTATTTTGGTTTCAAATGATTTGAATATATTGAGTGTAGAGAAACAAATGAAGACGGCAACTACACAGTGGTTTTTGTCTTGTTCCTCTCTGTTATTGTTGTTGTTGAAGTTTTCTATGAAGATAAGTTATGCACTAATCCAAAAAGTCTATTTAAAGCTTCTTCATTCAACAAGAGATATTATATGACGGTTCTCTCACAGTCTGCCTCCCTAGTAGTCACGTTGCTCTTGCTTTTTTGTTTGCTCATACAAAATAAAGAGAACAACGCAACATGAACAAAATACAGTGTTAAAACACGATGTCTCCTCTTGTTCGCTTAGCTGGCTACTAGTTCAGTTCCCGGTACAAGTAGAAGTGTGTAGTAGTTGAAGTAGTGAATGATACCAACTTCACACCGTCACTCTCGTCGTCGGCAAAGACGTGTAGTAAGAGAGAAAAACCTTTTTTTGTGTTATGACGTGTTGATGTTTTGAATGCAAATGACAATTTTCTTTCTTTTTTCCTCTTCTTTGCTTCTGTTGTTTTGTACACTGACAGGGAGGCAGCAGGTTATTATACTGGTGATGTTCCTGCCGCAGCCTCATCTCATCATTTCACTCGCTCCGCTTACAACAGTCAATTGTACATTAACCAGCATGATGTTTTCTACACACAATACAAACGTGTAAAAACGGCTGTGTCGGTAAAATAAGCTATCATTTCTCTCCTCGTGTCTTCCTCTTTGTTGTTGAATGAATTGTACACATGAGTTTATGTTGAATATATCCTTTGCTTCTTCTTTATGGGGACACAGCAGCATCAACGACGATGATCATGATGACACCGCTGAATTGATAGAATTATTGTTGTGGCAAAAGTATGAGTCTTCATTGATGTTACCTTTTGAACATTTCTGTTGACAAT
This sequence comes from Coecobrya sp. COE2, assembly GCA_027743765.1. Taxonomy (NCBI): domain Eukaryota; kingdom Metazoa; phylum Arthropoda; class Collembola; order Entomobryomorpha; family Entomobryidae; genus Coecobrya; species Coecobrya sp. COE2. The sequence goes on from JAHZMV010005698.1 coordinate 11,881, forward strand.
TTTGATAGAGTCTTCGTGTAACAGTGTATTTTATTTTATTTTTCAAGAATGAATTAAAGGGGAAATGTTTAAAACTTTTTGTAACGTGTTTTGACTTTTAGCGGAGCTACTCAACTTTAAGAAGGTGTCAATCGATGAGTTCCAGTTTGTGTGACAATGATGGGCATAATTTGGTTTACTGCCAATACCAAAAAAGTATATAGGGTAAATCGGTGAAAAATAAAATTGCAAAATAAGGAAAAAGAATTTGTTTTAGGTAGGTTTAGAGTTTGATTGACCACCAATTAAGGAGAAACCCTACACGAATATATGAAACGAAAGAATTTTGTTGGACAGCAGCAAAAAATTCATTTGCAGATATAAATACGTGTACCTATGCTTGCTTTCGTTTATCACGTTTCAATTTTGTTTATTGACCCTGGTCACTTTATATGTCACTCGCGGACATGAACGATGATAAATTGGACTGACAACGACTTACGATAAACTTGCGGATTAATAAAATACTGTTTCACTTTTTACAAAGTTTTAAGTAATGATTACTTTGTTTATTCATACTACTACAAGTAATCCTGTAGGAATGTCAGGAAAGCGTTGAATGTAGTAGTCTTAAATATCTTTGTGTGATGAATGTTCTCTTTTCTGTTAGCGCAACCGCGACGTATCAGTTGTCAGACTAACGAAAAAATCAAGTTGTTGGACCAAATCGAATCAGGGAATTATTCCTTTTTTAAATCAAAGGGATCTGTCCTTAATCCTTTTTGTCTTCTTGTGTAAAGTTGCGTGCAAGAGATGGAAGAAATGATAAAAGCGAAGAAGGAGCCAGCAAGGCAGGCAAACTCGTGGTTTTATTTATATATGTAGAATATAAGTTCAGTTGTATAGATAGAGAGAGAAGATCTATCTATCTTGAAAATTAATCCCGTGTGATACCCATCCACCACCGCACCGCATGTGTGTAGATGGAAGAAAAAGCAGAGGGTTGATTTTAAATCGAAATCTGAAACGGCACTAGTATTATTGAGACTGACACGCACTTTCAATCCAAACTTTTTCTCACTGCTGCTGTGGGCGACTGTCTGTATAGGTATACTTGTGAACTAATGTATTTATATGATGATAAAATTATTCACGTCGTACTCTGTAGTACTAATAATAACAATAGTTTGGTTGGAGTAGTGTGTGATGATGTGCACTGCCATACTAACACAACCACCACCGCCGCTTCAACTTCTCTGAGCACAACGCAAGTACAACGGCAGAAGGGCGAATAGAAGGAGTAAAGTACGGAACATTTTGCTTGCACCACTGAAAGTGGTAGTACGCTTTGTTGTAGGTGCTATGCTGTGTATTCACCACGAAAAAACGAGGAATCTTTCCTCGTTGCTTCGGATCAGGTTGCGTTTCATGCCATTGAGAAGGGATGAATGAGATGATTCCTCGGGAGCTTTTGTCGGAGAAGAGTCTGCTGCCACTTATTGCTATTGCTGATGTAAAGGAAAACGTTATAAGCAAGACAGTTTGAAAGATGCTGTGTGATGATCATGAAGATTATTATAGGTATACAATCTTGAGACCTCGTGGTTTTGGATTTCAGAGGCAAAAGCTTTACCACGTTAGTTTTGATATATTACACTGAGCGGAGTGTTGCTACTGTTTGTATAATGTATTTACATGTAACTGCGATGAATTGATATCTTATCGCTTTCTCCAATATAAGTGTGATGAGATGAAAGGAGGATAAAATGGCGGATCTGGTTAGGTGGTCATATTTATAAAAGCTGCAACGAAGAAAGCAATGCTTGTGTAAAAATTAGGAGATTTCATTTTAAGTTTGTTAGTGGGTTAGTGATGATAATTTTATTTTTATTTTGACCAGACCTCGAGTGACTCATTGTTATTGGACATCAGATTTATATATTTAGTAACTGCACTTTGTTCAGTGAGAATATCAGGTAATAGATCTGATAATTTTGCATTGTGTGCTTTGTTTTGTATTATTTTCCTAAGGTTGAATTTGGATAGATGGACGCGTTTGGGGTGATGCTTTCTTTACTCAGGTTTGTCATTTCATAGTGGGTTGTGCAGAAACACAACAAACTTCAGGAAAACTCCACAGGGTAGGATTCCCAAGTTCCATTCTAACAATTCTCTTCTGTTTGTAATTTCGCCAGTAATGGAGACAGAGATGAAACTGGTCAACAAGTTAAATACCCTATAATTCAATATTCGCAGAAGGAACGGATTTCAGAATGCAACACAATTTCAATTAGTTGAATATGGTGAAAGGCAATTAAGCACCTTGAGATTGCTCCAGAAATGCGTTCATAGCAGATTGGTTAACTTCCAGGAATAATATATTGTTGGTAAATGCATAAATGAGCATGGGTATATTTAGACATGTTGCATATAAACTAATAGGTATTCTTCTTAACACAACATGTAAAATCACAGGCCGACGGCCGACCATTGAACTCGACTAGAATACTGGAATAAAATGTAATACATAATTTATGCCAGCCCACCCTATCTATGAGCTATAATGTATTTGAGTATTTCCACTGTCACTTCTGTCACAAGACATTCTTTGGCCCATAAAGCATAACAAAGACACTTTCCTCGCCTTCTTTTTATAAATGTGACACGAACTACATAAATAAATAATGAATTACGATTATGCGACAATAATAGAATTTAGCATGCTTCGAGTTTATGCATTCTAGTTATATAAAACGATACGGTGTAGTAGTAAAATTGGTAAGGTCATATTGTAGGATAGTACACGCACGCAGTTTCCACTGTAGAATATTTTGTGAGAACAGCAAAGTAGGCAAAGCATGTATTCAAATTTCTAAAATATCATACACACAACAATAATAATGCCATCATCATCATCCAGCAAACAAAAAAGGAAATGTATACGACATGGGATAAAGCTATTCGTTTAAAAGTGAAGTGAAGCCAGCCACACTTCTCTCATTTCTTTCTTTTAACTTTTAACAAGCTAGCAAGCAGCCATAAGCTATACACACTATTTATGTACATTCATTCATTCCACCACCGTCACCACCACACGTATGCAAGCATGCATGGATGCCAAAGCCTCTATTGTAAAGTTTTACTATGAACAGTCTAAAAGAAAAGGGGAGATGACGTTTTTGGCATCGAGGAAACAATGAGATCACCCAGCCATGCCGTCATAAATTTATCCAGTCGATTTTTGCCATAAGTTTCTAAAACTTCCTCCATCGCTTCATATCCCGGTTCTTTTCTCTCACTCACACTCATTCATACACAAAAAACACAATATAAAATGCAAGTTTTTATTTAAAAACAGCATACTATTCTCTGTACTGCATACTTATACTTGGTGTTGTGCATATTATTATTGTTGGAGAAATAACCAACGAGCTTATGTTGTGTGTGCGAGTACAACTTTGTTACTTGAGCACTCGCTATTCTCCAAGTAACTCTTTTGATGTACATATATTTCATATCATCATTATTCGTACGTTTAGATATGAACGCTTTTTATTAGAGAAAGAAGAAAAAAGGCTCTCACCCTCCAAAAAACAAGGAAATAAGGTTTAGTATTAGCTTTCTATTTTAAATGCATTATAATAATATACTATATCATATTTTGGATGAGAAGACCTACTTCCTTAAGACTCTAGAACTTGAATGCATTGGCTGTGTATATGCATATCGAGTTTGCATAATATATATCTGTGTGTATGTCCTATAAAATAATAACCTTTTTAAAACAATATCACTTTCATTCAGACTATTATAACATGCATGTGTTTTAATAATGACAATGCTAATGCAGTCACTGCTCTTTTTTCCCTCTTCTTCCTACTCTTTAGATGAATGAAGGTTCAAAGAATGTCTCCACTTCAGAATTCATGTGAAAGAACACGAAAAACTCCAGCAAAGGCAACATCTTAAACAGAACAATTCGGAAAATACTTAACAATACCGTGTCAGTATGCTGGCTTACATAAAATCCAGAGGAAAATACCCTTACTACGTATTATACGCATAAGCATGTGCAATCTCCTTTTCTATTTTCACGTAAACCTCCTCATTATACTTTCCAGTTTTTTTCTGGTGGTCTTGTAAACCATGTAAAAGCTAAAGGAAAGAAAAATGGTTGTAAGAACTAGGAAGTAAAAGTGTACCACCACCGGGAACACAACGGAAAGAAAAGAGTAGCTCTGAAAGAATGCTTTTACGAAGGGAAGATACCAGAAAGAGAGAGAGAATTTTTCATTGTCACATGCAGTCATCCCTCTCGTTCTGACTTTTTATTTGGGTAGAAGAAGGAATATAAAAATAAGCTTGCTGTTGCAACAATACACGTATAAGCTCTACAGTGCAGCCTTTACACGAAAAATGTGAATTGAATGGTGGTGGTGGCGGATATATGGACGGATTATTAGAAGAAAAGAGAAGAATAAAGAGATGCAGAAAATGTCTTTTAAAAACATCTTAATCCAGTCATTCTATTCCGTTTTTTTCTTCAATGATGAAAGAATGGATGGTACAAGTTGACGTATGTGTTCTAACAGTACATACAAGCATAATAATATGTATGTACATGATGTATTAATATACAATCTAGATGGGTATATGTTATATGTGTGTTCTACCTAGTAGGAGTTCTTTTATGTTGTATAAATGACAGCAAAAAGCGCACAAGGGAGCATAGTGGTTGCTGAACCCTTTTCGGTTGGCTTGTAAATTTTTTACAGCGATAATGTCATTGTTGTAAAAAATGCCTTGTATCTAGTATAAATGAATTTATGGCATGTGTACCGGTACAAATATAAATTTTAGTATTTTAATCGGCAATAAATAGACATGTTAAGAAGGATGTTAACTTAAATATATTATTTATGTGGCTTTGCATGTGGTAAAACATTTGTATTAGGTTTCATTTACAATTTTATTGACATAATACAATTTTATGCTGAGTCAGAAAATGATACTTTTTTAAAATGTAGAAACTTTGTTCTCCTGCGGTTGACTTTTTCAATGGTGAATCAACAGAATAAAATGGTTGTGTTCACTGTAATGACTGATGACATATCACTATCACATCGTGATAAGTTTATATATGAATATTCTCCTCATTGTGCTATGCTTGGCATCCACTCGCCAAACCAGAAGGAGAAGGTTCAGAAAATTTAGAGTGCCAACATAAAGAACTTTTTAGGTATGTGGTGAGTGGGATTTGCTGCATCGTTGTGAAATTTTAAAGAAGAATAAAATGTACATTTTTGCAAGTCACACTTTTACAAGAAACATTCATTGAAATTATATTTTCAGCGTATTTCTAATAATTGAAATTTTCAGTTTATTTGTTTAATATAGCAGCGAATTTTCTTTTCCTTAAATGATTTTAACATCGTTTCGAGTT
>JAHZMV010005699.1:0-13009 GCA_027743765.1 Coecobrya sp. COE2
GACATGGCTTCCATTGTTGGACTAAGCCTCTTGCTTTCATCTGTAACCATATTTAACTTCTTCACAAGTCTCAAAGAAGATATTCTAAGCTCTTTGAGAACATACATGGAGTACGGAAAGATTGCCAAGGAAAATTCAGACGAGCAAAGCGAGAAACCTTTTCAAAAACTAACATTTCTAATACGAGATTGAAACGATGAGGATTCTTGTAACTTTGGAAAGGAAGGTGGGAAAAAGCTTCTTCAAAAAACCTTGCAAATCAAGGATAACCAGCCTGAGAATGCAAGAGAGGTAAGAATGAAGATTGGAGAATGCTTTCAAGAATTGGACTGCTTTTTGATGCCACATATCGGAAGGAAGGCCCTTCGACAAAACTATGACGGTAATATTGCTGATCTTGATCAAGAATTTGCACAGAATATGGAAATGTTTATAAATGACCTTGTCCAATCCAAGCTTCTCGTCAAAAGATTTGTTGGCCGTGAGATATGTGGAATGGAATTTTATGATTTTCTGAGCATGTACGTCAATGCTTTTAACAAAAACACAATTCCATCAGTAATGTCAATGTGGGAGGCCACCACACTGGCAGCTGACAATATCACTTTAAATAGGGCAACCATTACATATAAAGATGCATTGAAGCAAGAACAGGGAAATAGGCTATACCTAAACCCAATTGCGCTAACTGAAGCTCATGATTTAGCAATAATGGCTGTAAAAGAAAAGTTTAAGGATGTTAAAATATATTGCAAAAAACGGGAATTCGAAGCAAAACTGGCACCAGAAATAAAAAAAGAACTGGCAACTTTCCAGATACAAAACGATAAAATTCGACAGGCTATTTTGCAAACTGCCCATCATCAAGCTGAAGCAAAATTTGGAGAACTGTATACTGCGGACAGTTACATTCAAGATGGTAATTTTATATTAGCTACGGCGATATCAGACATGCGCAAAAAAGCTGAACAAACTGCATTGTATAAGTTTGGAAAGGATACTACTTTGGAAACCGACGAAGATCAGAGGGCTGGCCGTGAAAGTTTAGTTGAAAGATTTGATTCTTTAATGAAAACAACACTGATAATGAACAGTGATAATAAAAGAGAAGCTGAGGGATTGTTGGATAATTTGGTGCGTGATGAAGTAACAAGATTCAACAACAACATCGATATATGGGCGAGCGGTTTCCCAGAACATTCCATTGGTGCACTGACAAACGAATTAAATGCGCATAAGAAAAACAGCATGGAGACATTGGAGCGTGAAAATTATCTTGGAGATGATCATTTCAAGAATACTTACAGAACAAAACTACTCGAACAGGTTGATTTATTTTCAAAGATATTTGTTAATAAATGGGAGGCACAAAAAAAATGGATCGGAGAGTTTAAGACAACAATACGAGCAAGAGAGGCAAATGGAACATGGAAGGCTTGTCAGAGAACTTGAAGAAAATAGGAAACAGAGGGAGGAACAGGCAGCCATAAACGCAAAACTTTTAGCCGAAATTGGGGACCTCCGAAACCGTCCAGTTTTTCATTATCAACCAGGAGGGCAACGGTGCAATATTTGTTAATATATTTTGCTTAAAGCAGTTCCAAGTATACTAAATCCATACAGTAGTTTAAATTAATATCATTAATATTAACTTTATTATTACTTCGAAACTGAAAATCTGTTATATTAATATGTGCCAAATAATTACTACTAATAGCTGCTTTATGGAGTTAATTGGCAATTAATTTAAACACACGGGCGTTGGTCCCGCGGTCGCAATTGTACTTGCTGTACTACCAAATTGTTGTATTTAAATATGACGGAAATGCACTTTGGCAGCCAATTTGTGACATTTCATTTTCTTCGCATACAAATTCCGCGCATTTTAGTTATCTCGCAAAATAAATTGACCTTTTCCAAAAATCTCCTGATTAATTCGTACTTCTTGGATACATTTTCAATTATGCTGAACGAGAAAAAATGTCTAATCCGTCTAAATCCAAGGCTCTGACGTAACAAGAAATTGTGAAAAATTTGGGCGGTAATGCCAATTATGAAATTGCGACATTCATGAATATGCTAAATTCGGCAAGATTAAGTTTGTCTTTTTTATTTTGCAACCATTGCATATGCGACTGTCTGATATAGACCACTTCTTAATGTGCTAGACGATGTTTACCTTTTTTACAGTTTCGAACAAAAATTTAAAATATTTACGCGCTTTCTTTTTAGTGTTCGTAAGAGATATGATTAAATGTTAGCCATGCAACCAGGGAACAAAGTCGAATTTTATTTTTGCTTTGTATTTTGCTCCATTGTATAAGTTGACTACTGACATATTTATCATAGAAAACAGAAATCCTAGATAAGCATAAGCCTCACAAAGCACCAGTCAATTGTTTTGATAGCTGCTATTATTATCCTAACAACTTACAAGGATACTGCAACAGCCGATGCAGCCAGATCGACATGAGAAATGTGTAAAAATACTAATTTTTAGACGGAGAATTCAAATCTGAACTCAGAAAACCCGAATATGCATGCAAGTTAGTCATTTTGGCCATTTTTCGCCATCCTTATGACGTTTAACATGGGAAAGTGAAAGTTGTCCAAGGGGGACCATTCTCATATTTTTTCAAAAAATGACATCTTGTGTAAAATTACATGACAAAAAATGACATTATTGGCTCTGGATGCAGACATATGTGTAGGTGCATCATGCATAAAATTTATTTTTAATGAAATCTTAGCAGCACAAATGATTTTGTAACTGTAAATAGGAATGTTGTTTCACATTGCCCCTAGATTTATACAAAACGATTACTATGTAATTACCTCACATTTTCTAATTATTATACATGAAATTGTTAAAGGTAGTTTTTTGAGCTACTCAATCGCCGATAACTAATTTAGTTTCCAACACTTATATAAAGCACATTACGATTACAAGTCTCTTTCTACTGCTACAATACTGTCAGAAGGAAATTTTGTACAGCCTATATTAACTAGGAGACAGGAGTTGACGTCAATTCTGAAAATAGAGGTTCAATAATAAATATTTTTGAAATATCGATCTGCACATTGCTCGACCCATAGTAATATTCAAGTTCAATCTAAACTGTATATTGGCATGTGAGAGACAGCGGTATCAGTATAATAATTTTTGCACGTCAGGTAGTTACTATTTATATTTGTAAATTTTAAGTTATAACCATGATAGGTAACTACTTATATTTTTTGAAGTATTTATGACCACTTATTTAAAAAAGTTAAATTTGTCGACACTCTTCTATACACCTGCTTTGTGATATAGGAACGCAGTAGCTTTTATAAAGAAAAAGCGAACTCATTACCACAACCTATACATTTTTTTCTATTTTCGTTTTCATTTCCAACCAAAGTCAACAGAAATTTACGAATTCCTAGAGCCACATGGTCCCAGATTTAAAATCCAAACTGAAATAAATAGCAAACAAACCCGGTATTGTCATTCCATGTGATCTATATCAGGGAAAAATTAGCTGTAAAGGAATATCAAAATTTATAAACATTATCGAATTAAAATGTCTCACACAATAGCATACCCTACGATTTTTACTATCATTGCTCTCCTTTTGTCAAATCTCGCTATTCCTTGCGAAAATAATCCGACATGTACGTTTGAGCGTTATCAAACATTTTTCCAAAATTTAGCAAACCAAATAGCATTGCAGCAAGATACCTACGATTTGTATTTCCAATCATTTGCAAAAGACTGCAGTCCAATCGTAAGCAGACCCCAGAGCTTGGCGTTCCAATTTCATCAAAACAAAAATCAAAAAGTAAACAACAGTTATCCGTTTAGGTATTCCCAACCAATTAAATTAATTTTTGACTGGCAAGAAAGTCAATTCCCTAGAATTTCATTCACGGCTATAACTGACACTTACAAGGACTATGCATTTCATCCTTCAAACATTTTTGTATTTATTACTAGCTTCATTTTTAAAACTTGTAACAATGCGATGGATAACAATTTCCTTTACCTGCGCTCATTAATACTACCAGCTACAAAGCTAGTTTTGTGCTTTCATCCGCAAGAAAAATATATTAAATATTTTATTTTGTTTCATGGATACTGTGCTGGAAAAAGTCCCTCTGGTGTTGTAACTAGTTTCCTGATTACCGACATATTGCATCCAATATCCCTCAACAAGAATATACATTGGAATACCCACAAACGAAAAGTGAATGCTCAGTCATACGTTTTGTTTCAAGATTTTGTTAATAAAGATTTTCAGTTGAATTTGGAGAACTGTAGCATTCACAATTTTTCGCAAAAGTTTTACTGTGATAGTTTTATTATGAGCACATTGTTGCTAACCCAAACTCATAATTTTTCGATGATGTTGAAAGGTCCCAGAGAGGCTGACATTTTCTCAGACGATTTTATTGCTAATAGTAATGTTTACCAACCGGAATTTAATGAATGGTTTCCTTCGATGAATTTTGCACTGACACAGCAAAACGAGCACAACATATTTATATACTGTTTAACACAGCCAAATAAGCAGGATAGCAAAAAGATCAATCTATATATGTGGATAACGGCACTTCCGTTTCCTGTTTGGATTGCATCATTTCTATCTGTATTTTCAACAATTTGGTTTGCTGCAAAGTTTCTAACGATAGCTAAAACACAAAAGTCAGGATCTATAATTTGCGACGTTATTGGATCATTTGTTGTCAACTCCATTTCTGTTGGATTTCAACGTGTTAAACTTTTTGGTCTCATCTACATGGTAGGGCAGTTTGTTTCCAACTTTTATTCTGGTGAAATTCTCAGCGTTATAGCTGTACCCGAAATCGTTAAACCGTACGAAACACTTGTAGAAATGCTTAATGACCGATACAAAATTCTCTGGGATGGCGAGTTATACAGTGGATATTTGCCACTTAAGCGGTGGGAAAGTCGGTGCAGAGTATTTCAAAACAGAGGAATACTTGACAGGCTTAACGAAAGTTTTCATGCAATTTCTTACCCGCAAACGAAGAAACTTAAAAGGTCAGAATTTCTCATCAAAAAATTTATATATATGACATACGCCTTGGCAAGTAAGGAAACTGTATTGGGCGTTCAAAAGGATATTACAACGGAACTAAATATTGAAAATGTTCAGTGCTTTAAATTGCCGGATAGGTTTGAACAACACAATTACTACCTTCTACTTTACACTCATAATCGATATTGGCTTATGCAAACATTTAATCGAATGCAAAATGCGGGTTTCTGGAATAAGTGGAATAATTGGGCTGGTTTAGCATTGCGGTATCATTTAAATTTGCAGAAAGATGATCCCAGCCCAAACTCCGTTGTTCAAACTGGAGACACAATAAGATTAGGTGATATAGCAGGTATGATGATTTACCTATGCTTTCCAGTCTCAATTGGATTTATTTTTTGCTTTATGAAACAGAATTTTTATACGGTATGTGGATATGTGTACCTCAAACGGTTACACTGATGATGCAAATGATACGATTATTGTTTGATGAATGGAACAACATTTTAACTGTACAAAATGTAACTAGAAATATAATTTATATTATCACCTATTTTTCTTATTTATATTACAAATTACGTCGATTAACGAAACGCATTTTAATATTTTCAAAAACCGCTTTGAAATGTTAGCGTTCATCATAAACAGTAAAATTTAAAGCAAGCATGTAAATATATAATTTTCTATACTATGTTATAATTTAAGTAGATGTAGTAAAATCGTTGTAATTAAAAATATTCTGACGTTTAATATATTTTTAATTCTGGTGAAGATTACTCAGCCAGTGGAAATATGTATATTTATGTAATAAATTTAGCCATATATGTTTGCATTTGTATGTAAGTAACCTGATGATTGTATTTAACTTGACGATTATTCGCAACGGATGGGACTGATTTTATGTGTAAGAAATGACGATGTGGTTATAGACGAAAACAATATCATGATGATTTTATGGATTCAATAATTTAATATGGTTAATGGTTTTTAAAATTTTAGTTTGCAAATCCTTTTCCTTTGACACAATGATATTCTGACAGGATCCTACTTTTCCAAATTTCATTAATTTTATGCTCTGCATACCCACTTACAATTTGATATTGGGATTTGCCTATATTTTCATTACAGACATGGTGTGGCCTGAAAATACAATTAGAAAGAAAACATTTATTGGAAACGTGTTAAAAATTATAAATTATGTGTTTGCTACGCTCTAAAAATTAGATGCGTGTTTTATATATTAAAATATTTCATCGAGCTCACTCAAAAATACATTAGTGTCGGGAACATCGTTTTGCAAAGAAATGCTTGATGGTTATGGTCATAATGTTGATGGAAAATAAAATAAAGTTTTTAAACTCAGTCATACAATATGGGGATTTGTTGGCCTTGTCATAAATTCTCCAATGGCCAGTTATACTGTGCCGAAAAGAAAAAAAATTGGACAATAATACGGAATAAAGTTCACAAGAACAGATCAATTCTCCCAATGACTTTAGAACAATGTAATGGATGTTTTCTTTAATAAATTATGGGATAAAATGGGGTTTAATGAACCGTACATTTTAGATAGTCAAATAAAACAAAGAAATAAAAGGAGATAGATGTTATAAATATTGATTTTATTTTGTTAATTGGTGATTCAAATCGAAATAGTTAGCTGTACTATTGTCTGTACATATGTCCAGTATGCCCACCACTACGATAATTGTACACATCCCGTCCCCCGGGAATACAAGTACGGTTGCTGGTTTCGGTGTATCCATTCATACAACGACAAACCCCATCCATCACAGCATTGTTTTCCCTGAAGCAATATGAATTTTGGATACATGGAGGACATTCTCCCCAACGACAATGGGCTCCAGTTAAAGCAATGCAGCGTTTCTCAGTTTGACTGTAAACTTGCAAATCGTCAGGACATTTGCAAGTGCCATCCACGCATTTCAATTGACCTTGCTTTGAGCATGGCATATTCAACAGATTGCAAGATTGACCATGGCCTGGGCTGCAGTGACCATTTTCATCTTGAATATATCCAGCAAGACACTTACATTGCCCATGTTGCTGGTTATGGTCTTTGGTACAGTTAGCAAAAGGAGTACACTCCATAGAATTTTGGCACGGTCCGTTAATACGACTTAAGCATTTGGTTCCGTTAAAATATTGCAAAAATTCTACTCCACATTTACAACGTCCTTCTATACATTTCAGCCCGGTGTCAGGCTCACACTTATCATTTTCCTCCTGGCCACATCTTTTATTGAAATGCGATGAATTTTCAGCTGCATGAGGTCCTCTGCAGTTTCCCATTTCATCAGCCATAAATGGACTTTCACAAAGGCATGTTTTTGTATCCTTGTCACAAATAGCTCCTGGCACGCACGCAGTTTTTCTGGTGGCTTTTACATTTGAAATAACATATTGACCTCTCCCTACAACAGTGTCTCGAGACCAGGTCTCTTCCAAGTAGCAGGTCTCATTAGCTTTTGTGACACATGAGTCGGAAATAGGATCAAATAAAAGGATGGCTGGATTTTCACAATCACATTGGTTGACATTGCAAACCAGAAACTTAGAGTAGTCGCACTGAACTACGTCTGAACGGATAAAGCAGGGTTCCTTATAACCAAGAAGATGTAACGAGCAATAACAACTGCACAGATTCAAGAAAAGTGTACAAATGAGCAAATTAATGTTGCAGTATTTTGCCATTTTATTATTTGCTTTGTAGTGCACAATATTTCCTTAATATGATACTTATATAACTGACAAAGTGACACTAAAATACCAAAAGTGATAGTCAAGAGCATACTCTTGTTTGACGGTCTACAACATGCAATCTTTTCGTGATTCCAAAATAGAACGATTGCAATTTGCTTCACTTTGGGAAGCTAACGTTGGTTGAAATAAAAGTTAATTCAAAAACAAGTGACAAAAGTCACGCAACGCAACCAGGCATCATTTTTATGTTGACCTTACACGATGTAAAAATGATTTCTCAATGTCACATTCCAACCAATAACTATCAATAGTATTGTTACAATTTTCATTTTTGCTAGATGATATTCACGCCAATACATTTACGACAGAAAATAATGTATGTATAATATAGCCTGCATAGATTGCAAATATAAGGACGGAAAATCTCCCAGCGTTTCTCCACAAAAATATAATATTCAATGGAATATAAATTATTTTAGGTATGTCGAGAAAGACATGTCATTTGCGAAATGGAATATATATGTACAGTGCTAGAGCTAAAAATAATAGTTATTTCTCGAGTCCATTGGAACATGAACAATAGGTCGTTTAAAGTGATTTTATTTACCTTACCTTGAACCATTTCTGATCAGTGTGTTCTATCATAGAACTTCTATGTAGATCAAAAAGTCCAAATGTGTAGCGTGTGTGGGTGTGACGAGGCCAAATTGGATATATTAATATTATGTCATATTTTGTAGCCGTATTACCTTACATTTATTAGCTATATTGTTTTGCAGTTGATGTAGCAACAAAAACAGAATCGGTTTTCTCGGACACATAATCCTTTCAAGATTCGCCAAATTTCCAAATTTTGTTTTACGTAATATTCAACGGCAAAAACAAAATTTGCAATTACATAACCTCCAATAATCATTACGTATACCAACAAAATATTGCCATCCATTCCGGGAGCCTGAACACCGAGGTATACCCTATTAAAATATTTCAGTGACCTAAATTCTTTTGACCAAAAGTCTAATAATCCAGACCCTGGAATTGCCTTAATTCTCTCCAGTACATTCAGCGGAATTCGTCCTGAGAATTGTACTCCCAAGAAATATTTTCCTAAAGACTCCTTGCCAATATCAACCTGAACATTTAGCTTCTCTTTCATGATCCACTTAGCGTAGGTAATGCAAAGTTGCTCTGGCAAAATAAGTGCAACTTTCTTGCACTCGCTCAGCTTTCTTTTCAGCTTACCTTCTTGTAATGTGAGAACTGCCTGCGTGATGGTGTGTGCATCAGCCTCATTGTCATTTACTTTCATTGCGTCTTGCAAACTTACCTCACTGTCATAAATTGACGTTGCCTGTAATATATCTTCACTGTACTTATTGAACTCATACCCAGCTTTAGTGTAATTTTGGTACTTGGATATCTGGTTGACATACATTGATAATTCTGACCAGAGTGTGAGTTTGTCGTAGTATTTTACCAGAGCAAAATCATTTCCATCTCCGTGCCGAAATAATTTTGCTTTTGAAAAAGTGAATTGATTTGTACGGCTGTTTCCCCCAAGTCTGCTATACATAGAGAAGCCATTCTCTAACAGCTCAGTAAACGTAGAGTAATGCAGAATTCTTCGAGGAGATACCATTTTATAAACATTCGTACTTTTGTATCCATTACTGATTATGACTGCCATTGAAACAAAAGTAAATAAAGTACATCTTTTGCCCTGAAATTGGTTCAGATTAACTCCTTGCTCTAGCAAGATTGAAATTGTCATGAAATAATTATATGAAAACTTGAAGAAGGACAGGCCCTCTATTCGAATCATCAAGGTGACTGATACTGCACCTAACATAATAAAAATAGTTGCCCAAGTTAACCCATCGAAAACACTATAAAATGATTTATACGAAAGGGGTTCAATTTTTGCTGCGTCACAACTGACAAAACGCATTGTTGTTGCGTCATCTTGAAATATTAGAGGATAATGCCATTTTTGATTAACGCCTATATTTGTTTCCAAGGTCATATTTATTTGCATGTATCCACCTTTAAATGCGGCCACCTTGTCTCTGCGATATCCATTCTGGCAATCGGTAGGATTTTCGGGAAGAAAGGTATAGTTTCCCATTACACCAGCTAGAACGGTGAGAACTGGAAATATTTTTGAAGACGTATTCCTTTTCTTATTTGTCATTCGCCAATCCTGTAACTCACTAGAGGAAAAAGCACATCTTATGTAGTTTTCCTGGAACCCACGAATTTTGTGATATGCTTCAACGGTTCTGTCTTTTATGCTCCATTGGGGTGTAACCGATTGTGTACCAGGAGATCCCATTTTTAGTAACATGAAGAGATCCAACTTCCGCCACTTTTGTAAGGACATTTTAGTTATGTTGTAGGTAATGGAATCAGTGTCGTCAGATTTAAATGTGTTTGGGTTTGGACCAAAAGCATAAAAGTGAATAATTATTGTCTTGTTTCTCAATACTTCTATAGTAGCAAAGGCGTCCATTACAATACCTGTCAACAGTTCTTTCTCAAGTATATTTTTAAACCATCTGCCCTCATCCAAACTTTCGAAATCTAGGTTATCTATGTACACCATAGTGAATGTAGGTAGCGTAGTTAAACTATATGACTCGTCACCATAAATTGGTTGGTTGTACCAAGTTTGTGGATAGTGTATAAATTTCAATGCTCTTACATATCTTCGTGTCATTGTCACCAGAAATTTTGGTGGTGATATTCCCAGCTCAACCTCACAGTACCACGCTTTACTATTCATCACAAATCTTGAACGACTAATTTTCAGATAGCACTCCGTAAATAGCGGATCGTGTAAAACATATTTCGACTGCGGGTTTGCCAATTCATGGCGTATACAAATTTGTTTGTTTTGATTTGTTCTGTGAGCGTTCCACACAATCTTTTGTGTCAACTTATTACTGATATTAACACTAATTACCAAACGTTGAATTATCATTGGAAATTCGGTAGAAAGGTTAAGATTTCTGCTTTGGAAATTGTTTATGTGAACAAAGCATTTGTGAGGAACAAATGGAGAAAGAATATCAGCAAGTTCTATGGCATTAAAGCCAGTTATAATATTCTTAGTTTTCAAAGGATAGTATTCTTTTAGTAGCTTATTTAATAAGGTATTATCAAAACCGTTACAAGTGTGTACAAAGATGGTGATGGTAAGTAAACCAAAATAATGCAGCAACATTTTGTGACTAATAATGCGCTTATAGTTACCGGAAATTTGAATTAGAGAATAGAAAAAACTAATGTAATTCTAAAACGTATCCTCCTAAAGCCACACTATCCGATCTAAAATATCTTGAAAGAAAGTGCGCTACGAAGAAAGTTTGGTGGCGGTCTGAGCAATTGAGAGCATGAAATGTTTAATGCCTTTTCCATTGGCAAAAGTCAAGTGAAGGTCAACCAATGCTTTTTGCATAGGTAAATTTGCAACCATTCCCATTTGAGGATATACTCTAAAAAATTAATGTGCTTAGAAAAATTACAGAAGAATAAGTACACGATGCTGAATAGCTTTTATAGTATTCGACGATGTCGTCATCAATGATAGAAACCGATTTATCAAATTGATGATAAGCTTGTAAAATATATTTAAGCAATTTACTTTACAATGCTATCAATATTATTTATTTATCAATATAAATTTGACATAATGTCTTATTAAATTGTTTCATTTACGAGCACGGTCCATTTTGTTAAATGCTCTTGAAGGGACCTAAACACTTAGACAAGTGAGAATACCACTTGATACATAGACTGCTTGGTAACAATTAGTGTATTGAAAATTTAAAAAATGACCTTCATAGGAAAAAAAATATTTTTATATGAATAATTTCAAATGGCGGATTACATGTTACTTAAAAACCTTCGCAATTGACATAACACATTTTTTAATTCATTTTGCCGATACAATTAATATAATATGCATACATTTCATTCGAGGATGTATATTTATGTTGGTTAGCTAGGAAGCTGTTTGTGAAGTTCTTACTCCTGATACCTATTTTGCTTAAAATTCAAGCTCGAGTTTCACAATTTACTGGTTGCTATTCTGCTCTGCACTAAATTAGTCACCTTGCGTTACATGAGCATCGGCAGCAACAAGCAGTAATGCTTCCAAATGGATAGGTGAATCGGAAAAGGCAAGACGAGAGCACCGCGTAGCAACTGGACAAGAACTGTTAGTCACTTTGTGGAGTACATTGTCCTATCCGTTGGTTTAATCTGATATTATGAACTCCGGTAAATCATTAATGTAGCTGAATAACTGCAGCTGCTTAAAATTAAATGAAAAGGTAAACACAAACGATAAAATTATTGTCTGAAGATAACAATTACTAAAGATAGGATTTTGAGTTTATTGCATATCAAATTTAGACTCATCATTTAAAAGCATTATGTCTCACACAGAGTTCCAAGTGGAGTAGAGCACTCTCTTGGATACAAGAAAGACAACTGGTTTGGACGATTATAAAAAGCTAAACATGTTTGATAAGGAAACGGAATGTAATATTGAAATGGTAAATATGATCCAGAAATTCCTGAATCTGTGTCATTCCAGTTAAATTGCTTTAGTTCCTGAGAGTCTCTTCCAGATGTCCAGTAAGCTGAAAACAAATGTTGTAGTATAATAAATTAATACCAGCGCAATTATTAGATCATAAAATAACCAATAGTTTTCTTATATCAATTAGCTTACCACCAGCTACAAAAGTAGTCGAATCAAATGCATATGATAAGGCTGTCCACTGACTGGCGGATGTAATCATGGCTAATTTCATACTAAAGGAGCTGCAATATGCGGATGCTTCTATCCAATTCTGAAAAGTGATAATAAAAACAGTATCTTAAACTTCTAATAATAATGGTGACGAAATAGATTTAAAAGTATTATTATAGAATTAATTATTTAACAGTATGGTTTATACGCGTTTTGGTGAAATCTCAGCAAAGTAGGATTTTCCATCTGCATTGGCAACCAGTTTTAGGAATGGGGTGATCACTTCACCTAAGGAAATAATAATTTATTTTTATGGGCTGTTTATAATTTTTCTATAATATTGTTTATGATTCAACCAACCATTTTTAGTTTCCAGCAGATCGCTTGACGAAGTCACTCCACAAAGGAATAACAAAATTCCCAGGACGAAAACAAAATTTGAATAAGGTTTTAACTTTGCCATGATTTTTTCTTTAAGTGCTAT
>JAHZMV010005700.1:0-15105 GCA_027743765.1 Coecobrya sp. COE2
GCCATGGAAAAGGGGCGATTTGCGGATGAAACGGTGGCAGTGCAAGTTCCACAGAGAAAAGGGACTTTAGAAGTAAACAAGGACGAGTACCCAAAACCAGACACAACTCTAGAAGGTCTCCAAGGACTTCGTGCTGTATTTGTCAAAGACAGCACAGGAACTGTGACAGCCGGAAATGCTTCTGGAATTAATGACGGTGCGGCAGCTGTAGTTCTTTCTTCAGAGTCTGTGGCGCAATCACTTGGTGCGAAACCAATCGCCCGGATAATTTCGTACGCACAAGCGGGTGTAGACCCAGCAATCATGGGGATGGGGCCAGTTCCAGCAGTTCAGGCAGCTGTAATGAGTACAACAATTTCCTATAAAAATAAAATCTCTTCCTTTCTGAATTTGAACTGCACTATCGTTTTCTGTACTACTCTGCTAATTACGAGCAATCTCACAAATGAGCTAATAATTTGACTGAAAAGTGAAAGTACAGTTGTGACTTCGTTTCAGCAACACATCCTTTCTTCCTTCGGGATTTACTCTGGTGCTTCGAATCTTGACAATAATATGAAAATTTTAATGGCTATGACACTCATAGAAAACTACATTATTTTTGCATCGACAATGAGAATTTTAAAAGAAATTACTTGTGTATAAATGAATATGCCAAACTTTTAACTTGATATTAAAGTAGTATGTGAGTATGAGACTTTATCAATTGTTATAAATACATTTTAAAAATTGACAAATTAATTAAAATAAATTGGGGTTTAAGTTTTTATTAGTTTGCATTTTAATGTAAAGCTTAACAATTGATTTTGCGCTAAGTTTGCTACGTATTCGTTTAACCTGATAATTTAGTTAAGTTTTTAGGTAACGCATCGCATTGATTATTTTTAGTTTACCTTGTCTTGCTCGTGTTGTGGAGACATGCATATATCGTCGTTTTAAATTTATACACAGGGAAAATACTTAGGAATTACATAATGAGGACTTGTTTACATCAGTTCATTTTTACCATTTGCTTTGGCAGCTCAAAATAGGCATCTAATTTAGCAACCGGGAAATACTCTAGGAATTGTTGTTGAGGCCGCAATGATTCTATTTCTAGCCAGGAATGAAGCGATATTTTCCGCAACACGGTCCGGAGCATCTTCATGGACTATGTGACCCACGCTGCTCAGGACTTGCATTTGGAACTTTCCTTGCATCTGAGCTACCATTAATTCCTTATCCAATCTATCCACTCCAGCTAACAGCAGAAGCTTTGGTGCTTTAACTGAAAGAAACCTAAATAAATAAACATTGTTTTAGCATGACAAGATTCATTAATCAGTTATCATAAATCAGTGATTTAAAATCACCATTTGCGAATAAAGTTGAATTTGTCTGATTATTAGACTTACTTTGTAGACAACCCTTCAAACCAGCCACGCCAATACGGCTCAGTCTTCTTGAGATCGATCCTCCACACGTACCGCTCCTGCACATAATATTTTATTAGACAAATATTTTAATCATTTGTTAAATATAAATGACAAAACCATAATCAGGTTTTTTTAAAGAGTAGTAATTTACCATTGACGGAGATGGCATAGATCCAGCCTGGCGAATAGGATTAGGTGGATTCGCTTTCACATCACTTTCTCCAGCACCACTGGCTGTCGTTTCGCTAGGACTCGTTGGCTCCTCTGGGAGAATTTCAGAGTCCTCCTCAACCATTGTAGAGTCTGGTACTTCTCCGCTCAGTAACTTTAGCTGTCCAGGCATTGACACTCGCGCAGAATCTGTGTTTCGAGTTTGACCACTTCGAACACTGCAATAATTTCATATAACTTGTTAAAAATATTATATACCGTACTGGAATATTAGTATTAGTAAACAGATACTTCAAAATTCATACCACCACTCAATAGCAGCTTCTAGTGACTTGAACTCTCGAGGTCTATTGCGAAGGACATGTTGCATTCCGCTAAGGGATTCCAGGGCTGATCCTTCCACCACGTCAATTACAATCAAGCCAGACAAGTTTGTATCTGATTCGTCTTGCAGTCTACTGGACAGGTGAATTGCAAATGCGCCGCCCATTGAATGACCAACCAGGATTAATGGCCGTGATCCAAGGTTTAGCTTCTGAACCAACTGGAACAAGTCCCTATAAAGTTGAACACAACTCCAATTACACAATCCTGTAAAGTATAAAGCTTCACATTTAAATTACTAATCTAATTATCTCTTACTCTGTAACTCTCTCAGTTGCAAGATCAGCCTCATTCTCACAACAGGATCGTCCATGTCCTCTAATGTCAACAGCTCCAAATTCAGCAGTAAACATGGGCGACAGTTGTCTGATGAGAGGGGCCCACGTCAATCCAGAATATCCACCGCCATGCAAAAAGAGGAGATACGGCACTACTGCATGTTCACCTCCAGACACCTCCGTTTCGTAAAGATACAATCTATCACTGTCATCAACCGAGATGAAGCGTGCCGTTCCAAAGTAGTCATTGGCAGGAACAGGTGTGTAATCTCTATAAAAACACAAAAAAATAATAATCCAAAAATTAATCACATCTAAAACGTCCACATTAAATTCCAAATTGTTGAAAGAACCACTTACTTCTTCAAAGAAAACGTGGGGTCCCCATCTCTCCGCTTCATTATTGGTGGAGCACTACCCCTCAGCATTGCCCTTCTTAGATCCCGAATATGTGCCATTTTTTAATCAAATATTTAACTAATAATTTTGATATTCACTTTCAAATCCCAAAAAAAAACAAATCAAGGACGAGTCAATAATCCCAGTCAATTTACATAAAATATTTTATCCAAAAATTTTAAAAACTCAACAACAGCATCCTGCCTGTTGCTCTGGCAAAAATGCTACTGCACAATTTAACCACACACCAAATTAATGGACAACTAACCAGTTCATCCAAAATTACAAAAAACCGTCCCATGTATATATTCTCCCTACCACCTTCACTTCACCGCACTACAACTCCGCCCACACGACTACACACGACAATTAAGTAATTAAATCAGTGCATTTTAAAAAATCTTTCCACCTCAATTATCCTCCTGTCCAGTTTGCAAATATCCTTTCCAATTTCTTGTCTGACATCCTGAGACCCTCTTTAAAAAAGCTCCACCCGCCAAACTATGTGCCAAGTGAGACCTCTGAGCAGAGATTCTCAGCACATAACTCAATGTTTTTCTTACAATCTATCCGATCCAGGGGACAAAATGCCAAACTTTTTGCGTCTTTTTTTTGTCCTGTCTCTTTTGTGGATATTCTGACAGTTTTACTGGCAGATTTCTACAATCCTTCATATTATGCATGTTAATCCTATGCAAATTATCTAGTAAAGTTAAATGTGAAATATTTGCCTTTCACTTGTCCTCCTCAGCTCTATTAAAACTTTTTGGAACAAAGCAAGCAGCGTTAATGAAATGTAAGAAATATTAAATATATGCAATTATTATTGTTTTGCTTGCTACTAGTAATTAAAGTAAGATTTGTAAGTTGTTGAAGAGAAATATGCTCAGAAGACGCCCAAATCATTATATAGACTTGCAGTCAAAATAAATTGCGTTGATTGTAGACGATTCTTCTGTGAAAAACCGTATGAGAATTTCGGCTCATGTTTTAATTATCATTGCATAATATTATAGCAATAAATCTTGACATATTATTAAGCACATTATTGTTAACGATTGAAACTAATACTCAAATATTTAGACATCCCACTTGAGTGCTAAAACTCGTAGATTTTACTATGCATATAATATGTAATTTACTGAACCAAAATGTGCTACAAATTCCAGTTATGCATGTCCATACTTATATAACTTATAACTTTTATATTCATATACTCTAATACCGTCGTAAACATGCAGTCTATTTTCCATTAAAACAGTCGATATTTTCATATTTACATTTTCATAGGCCAATGAGTTGAATCAAAATTCCAAGGCCACACACAATCTGGAGAATTCTATTTATCTTTTTATACTTTAATATATGGATTCCATCGTGTTAACTGATTTACTACCAGCGCCAGATCTAGACTTGGGGGGAAGAAGCAGGGGTATTATTTCGAATTGCAGACTCAATTCCTGACCCAATCGGTGGTGTGGTGATAACTGAAAGTCGATGGCTGGCATTTATAATGCCTATCTCATTGGGATCAATCTTGTCGGTATTACGACGATCGGTATGAATATAGTGATGGTGATGGGTATGGTGGTAATGGTAATGGACTGCGAAATAAAACAAATTACATATATTTAATGTATTGCTGGAAGGTTTGTAATTTAGAACAGGACGCGGTACAATACAACAACCAACCACTGCGTCCAAAGTACAGTTAACCTTACAATTGTTATGAAAGTAATATTGCAAAAATAGCTATATAATATGTGAACATTGTAGTTCTTCTTACCCGTTAGTGGACCACACATACCCCAACATGTCGGACGGCATAAGTTTCCACCCACTTTGTTTTCTTCAGCTCCCACTCTTCTTTTAGTTTCCTGTATTCCCTCCAACTCAATCTTATTTTCTTGCGACATGTTGCTTTCTATAAAAAAGGTCAAAATTAAAAATTTGATTCCAGTACCGAAATTTTGTTATAGGATTTTTTGAGAACTAACTTTTTGATTTCATCCATTCGTAAAATGAAGTTCCTTTACGTTTGAAGTATCGACTGCCGCACTCGTATAGTGACAACGTCCATGCGACCAACATCTTGACACTTGTTGTATTCTAGAAATTAATATGAAACTGGAATATACACTTGTTTAACAATACTTATTCGTACAGTTAAAATACAAACGACTAAATTAAAATATTATGTAAGTTATTAGTCTTAGTCAGTGGTGACATAGAACCAGGCAATAGAAATTCACAGAATAGCTACCAAGGTGTAGCATGTACGAGCAATGGATGGATACAACTATTCCTTTTTATGACCATCGTCTACTTCTAATTGTTATCAGACAAACTAACAAAAATAGCAAAAACATCCTTCTTGCTTCCATGTTTTAAGAATTCATATTGGCTCTCTGTGTTCTAGCTGTCCGAAATATTCATTCTTATTTAATAAGTAGCCGGAACATGCGACGGGTACTTTATAAGATTGTTCGGGAATGTCTGTCCAGCCGGCAGGCGGTAAATACAATAACTCGAAAACGGTTTCGAATTTTGAAGTTCGGCTTGCTACAATCGATCACCCATTGCAATAGCTCGATCGAGGTCGAAGATAAAGGTTATAGGTCAACGGTAACTGTTAGAAACCGTTACACTTTCAAAAAAATTATGTTAAAGAATATGGCAAGAAACATGTCAATCGATTCGTCTACGGAAGTACATTTCATTTTGTCATATCTGACGGAGCTTATAAGTTAACGGTTACCGTTAGAAACCGTTACACTTTCAAATATGTTATGCAGCACGTCACTCGATACTCGGTACATCTCTAAGGGTAGATTTCATTTTTTAGCGCATCCATCTGACAAAGTTTTGAAGCGTAAAATCTTGCAGTCACAATTCCGGTTACTTTATACATCCGTTTACATGGCTGGTTGAAAATATAAATCAGTACACAATGCATACTACGCATACATACATGGAAACTGAAATGTAAATACAGATAGTTAAAAGTAAGCCATCCATCATACATTCTACATTATATTGTATGTTGGTCATAAAGGAGAAAAATTAAAAGGAAAGCCATTGTCGCTTCAATAATAATCCCAAGTCCCAAATATACGGTTGGAAGATAAAGGGTACAAGAAAATTCTCTCATCCCAATATCCCAGTGTCTTGTATTGTAAATGTCAAGTGAATAGCGTGCACGTATTTAATACCCGTAGTATGGTATTATTCATGTATTTTCTATTCATTTCTCATTTTCTTGAGGTAAGTAAATATTTTGCCGATGTCAATTTCATCATGTTGAGCATGAATAAATGATGTGTGGTTAGATGCGGGATACTGAATATTATTTATATATTACTTTTAAGTTTTATTTTACAAAAACCAGTAAAATGTTTTGCTTATTAGCCACTATACATTCCAAATTTTTCTAAAATGCATATTCACAGGACATGTAGACGTTTAAATTTCGAAAAATAAAGTACATATAATAATTTAACATTACGGTACCTAAAATGCTTCATGGTCACTTCTTTGGACAAACTAACTCCGGTTTCTGAAAACGATCATAATCTTTTTGCCCATCTCTCCATACTTTTACTTAACCGAATACTAAACATAATTTTGGAATATAGTTTTTCAATTTCTTCTTTGTTCTAGTGGCTCTGGTTGCTATGCTTACACAAAGAGGTTCACATTACATCCACTGGATTCTCAGGTTGACCAATTTCAGTCTCTTGAAGACCCGTCAGCAGCCCCACCAGATAGTAGAAGGTCGGCCAATAGATCCAGGAGAAATTCCATACATTCTCAGTCTCCACTCCAGTATCGAAAAAGACATTTCTGTGTGCATTTGCGAGATGAGAACAGGAGGGAATACGTAATGTTGTCCGCCTGGGAAACTCATATGACAATAGTGACATATCGAACTGTGCATGAAATGAAATAAAATGACTAACAATGCTTAAAAGCAGATTTATACTCAATCATGCATTTAATTGCTTAAACTCATTGTAAGTTTGGAAAGGAAGTCCGTATTTTAAATTTTATTATGGGTGAGGGCCGCACCAATTCAGTCAACCAACATTATTTTAGTATCAATCAGTAATTAATTTCAATTATTTTCATTAGTCGTTACTTGCAACCAATCCTGAAACCATCGTTTTGTCAAACTGAAGCTAAAGTTTGAAAATTCGGGGAAAATGAATCCTCATTATGACTGAAGATGAGTCATCCATCAAATTGTGTGACATTATTATAGTTGATGAAATTCATTCAAACAAATTTTTACATCATTTCACCTTTAACATTTCTCAGCATTATATTTTGTTTGCAAATTACAAGAAAATGTTTGTGACTGGTGATCAACGTGATCATGGTAAAAACACGTGAGTGTAAACTTTTCGCATGCTCTGGATAGGAGATATACATATGCCGTAGGAACGTGACGGGTGAAATTCTGGACTAAACTTGGTTATAATACAACAAACAACCTGCCAGACATGTTCTGTGAAAGACATAATATTTTTCGGTCTTTGCTGCTTTCTTTATATCCGCTATGATGTTTTTGTAATAGCTCGTAAATACGTACGTCGTGGATTTTTGCACATTCCTGTTTTTCCTTGAAATCTTCCTTCACTCACGTGTATTTCTATCGAAGAGCAATAATAATATGAAACCCATGCAAGCATTCACCAACAGCTTTCCATGAAAACTTTCAAGGATTATCCGAGACAAGTGTTGTAAAAATAACCTTAGGAAAGTAGGGCTCCGCTTTCCCTTCCGCTCGTGAAGGTAGTACAGATTAGAATGAGAGAGACAGCAAAACATTTCAACGCTAATCTATTTCAAATGAATGACAATGTTGTACCATGTCCTATTTAAATACTTGTGAAACTGTTGCCTCTCTTTCTGCTATCATTATTTTTGTAGAGGTAGTATTAACTATGTTACCCGTCCGTTGTAATAAATGTATTCAGCAGAATGAAACGGGGCAATGCTATACATTACAAACTGGAAGCCAATAGAAACGGTACGGCACTACATGGAAAAGGCTGAGAGACAAAGGAAGGGACAGGAGAGTATTTGCACATTTTTATTGAATTGATGATCGCAAAATGTAGGACAATCTCAAGCAAGCAACCTTGGCCTATTAAATGGAAGGGAATGCGTTGTTGGGTTGTTGGGATAATCTGTACGCTGTAGACATACAAGAGGCTTGGAATAAGTTGGATGTGAGGTTTAGTAGCGAATTGAAATAAAATATTTTTAAAGATACCTGCTCCGGGTGTGTTTAGATCTACATTGCGTTTTATGAATAGAAATGAATAAATCTAAAACTCATGGGAAAATTTCTTAGCTACTTGAGTATTTTACACTTGAAATTTTGCAATTGTGTCCAAGAAAATGATAAAATAAAGGACAATTATAAAAAAGATGCTGAATTGAATTCTATTTTTTACAAAACAAGACAGTAAAGAAATTGTTAATTTATTTCAGCATGGAATGTGTCAAAGAGGCTGTTGACACAACAGTTTTTTTTGCAAAGGCATAGGGTTTGTTTGAGATTACCAGGGGATTTAACTGTCTTACAACTATATCAATTTGTCTGAAACTTTTCTTTCTTCTATTTGATGAATGACGTGAACGTGCAATGTGCTTTTCTACAAATTTTGAACTTTATCCTTTGTTTTTGCTGCTCACGAAAGATTTTTTTATTGCAATGTTATAAAAGGACAAAGGAACATATAAACCCGTCATGGTGCGTACTTCAGCAAATAGTTTTTTAGCTGTTTGAAAAATGAGAACAGAAATTTTGTCAAAACTAATTTCCTTTGCTTTACGACTTGCTTTAATGGGCTATAATAATTATTGCTGACTGCTGCTGACCACTACTTGGATGTTCCAGGGTTCATTTTAGGAGCTTGTTATGGAAGTTCTTCTACCTTCTCGTTAATAAATCCAGCCGACTTGGCATATAAATTAATGATGTTTTATAATTGCTCCATTTTATGAATACTATACATAAATGGATTTAGCCATTAATTTGCTTTTACGAGTCGAGTAAGAGTCGTTCTTATAACCATTCAGCGTTCATTAATCAGTCCGGAAGCATCAATTTACTCTTTCAGTAAAAATACATACCTATGAATTTTACCTCGTTAGCATCTACGCAAGAATCAAAGTATTATTTCAAATATGTATGTCTCCAGTTTTCAGATTCTCAACTCTTCTCCAAATAAATAATAGCAGAAACTCAAAGCTTGATGCATCATGATGGAAACATGACTACTAAGAAACATTACACATGAATATATTATATATATTATGTATGTATAGTATACCAGGTATAAAAAGGTAGTTAATTTGCATTAATGAACATGAGGCATGTTACATGATTGGATTTTACTATTTTCCTTTTACAACAACAGCTTGACATTTTTTTTGCATTTTACAGAGTACAGAAAAGGTCATTCCAATCATCATACGAATGTACTTGCTTACTTTACAGCAGTTAGTTTATTTGATTTTATTCACAAATACCTAGTGATTCCGAGAATGGCTGATTTAAAATTATCGCTATTGTCATTTTATATTCACAATGATAACCATTTAGGTAGTTGAAAGCTTTAGTTTAGAAGATGAAAGGTATCCGCCCGTCCCCGTTACTGAATACCCTTACCAAACAGCAATAAATTATTATAATTTCCATCCTAAATGCTTGCAAAATCACAAAATCCAGATACTCTTTAACGTTTTTCCAAAAACTGTCACCCATCATGATATTCCATTTCCACGGCTAACTGCCAAACCAAGATTTTGTGAAAGTGCCTACTGCCACCACTGCCTGCCTACCACAAAATATGCAGTGATTCATCTTCCAACCTTCTGTTCATCATCATCACATAAGCATCTCCTCATCGTCCATCGTCATGGTTTCATTTACGTAAAAGACTGAAGCGGTTGTATAACCAGCGTTACACAAACCAAACCAACATACATAACATGTCTGGACCAGATAGGCGAACAATGATTTCATACCACATACAACTTTACCATACCATTATTCCCAGAGAGATCAAAGTATGACACCTCACCTTCATCTAATATTGCTTACCTGGTGCACTCTCTTCTCTGTTCAGTCCTTCCATTAAATCTCCTATGCTTCCTCATTCATTACTAAAATACACATACATCCATCCTTGTCCATTCCTCCTTTTCCTACAAAATATTTAGTACAAGAGTAATTGAGCCACCGCCACAATTACATGATGCACACAGCTCAAAAAATGCCATGCCAAAGAGCTCTAGCAACCACATCCAACTGAGGTGGCAATACAGATGAGAATCAAAAGGTAAAGAAATGAAGGAGCCAACAGAGCATGATTGTTGCTTGCAACAAGAAGACAAAGAGCTTCTTCTCTCGTCCAACCTTGTACAGCTTTTGTCCATCCATTTTTTCCCCCAGATAGCTAGATGTACTTTCTTTTCTCTTCCTCCACCTCTCTCACACACACACAAGCCAGCTTACACTTTTAGGTATGCACTCGTGTTTTGATTCGGGTGAGAATCGGGTAAAGTGAGAGAGGTGGACTGCTACCCGTCTACATGTACACCGCCGCAAAAACCACTACTTTTCCATTACTTTGTCATTCGAAAGAGCCTTCAAAGCCAACTCTCTCCCTGTATATGCGTGTGTTGTACCAATACTTATCTACGTTGTGAACGTACATTGAACCAAGAGAGGAAGAAGGAGAAGAAGAAGAAGAGTTTGAAACGCCAGTGCAATGTGCGCATATACTGCTCAGGGATGATATAATATACACACGCGTTGCTCCTCTTGTAGATAAGCTTGCTTCGTTTTTGCTCAAATTTTTTTTCCTACTGCTTCTCTTTCTGCCTCTCCTTCCGATTTCATTCCCCTTTTTCCTAACTCTGCTTCGTTTTCTAGTTAGGAGCAGTAGAGGACACGGGGTTTTTCACTCCCAGAATGCATTCGGTCGGCTTAATATACAAGAGGCAGGCAGCAGCAGTGAGTTTTCACACTGCTTATATTATTGCAAGATTTTTCTGCTGTAGTGACGCTAACCCTGTCGTGTTCCCTGCTTCTTGTTAGTATGCCCATATAGCGTTCTCTTTAAGAAAACTAAATTCGCTAGCTTGCTTTTGCTTACTTTTGTTGGTGTAAAAAGAATTGTTACACACACGTCCATATACACACATCCCATCTCTCCCGTATCGGTAAAGTAACGTTACTTCCTTTGTGCCGACACACACGAAGCAGGCAACTTGGTTCGTTTTGTAACTGTCCGTGTGAATTCGTCTCTCTCTCCCTTCATGTTCTTCTTCCCTATTTTTTGATCAACTCGCTTTACCAACGAATTGGGTGTTCGTTTTTAAAGCTCTTTTTCTCTGTAATATATTATTATGCATGTTGTATGGAAGTTGTGAGTTGGCTTTAGCGAAAAAACTGTGCTATAAAGCAGCAGGCAAGGTTGAATAATAACATGGAAGTCTTTCTTCTTCTTCTTCCCCGTTCTGCCTTGCACTCCTTTCTTCTTCCTGACTGTTATAATATGCGTTGATGCTGCAACTCCATTCACTCTTGAACCTGTACAATTTCTGCTCAGTTCGGCTCTATCTACTGACTATTTGAGAGTGTCTACTTATTACACAAATCGCTACACACAAGAGAACCTCAGTAGCGTACTTACCACTACTGCTACTATAGATCGCGAAAAATCACCGTTCCAACATCATCTTTTTTCTTACCAGAGATCTTCAAGTCGATTTTTTTTCTGCCGTCCTTCAATTCAATATTCCGTTTGGTTCCATTGACATCGCATTTAACACACAGTTTATATACAACATTATATATTTTCTCTTTTTTTTTCGCTGACATTCGTCACTCATGCTGAGAAAGCCAACTAACTTTTACACACATTACATTATGATCTTCAGTCAAACCAGTCATCTTTCTCTTCCTCTCTTTCCTTTATCGTCATCATCATCACATCATCAGATCCTCATAAATCATCACACCACCACCTCCGCACAAACTCTCCTTACCAACCAATCTATCCCCACAAAAGCTTAAAAAGTTGTCACCATCCGACACTCCCCAGTGGTCATTTTTTTATCCCATCATCATCTCCACTCGAGCTTTGTTTCATCAAACTAATTCTCTAAAACAATTTCTTGTTAACCAATCGAATCAATAATAAAAAAAATCAGTTTTATTATTTCCAAAAACAAAAGTGCCGAAAACCCAAAACTTTCCATCATCATTCTCATCTCATACACAAGAGCATCATCAGATCTCACACGGCCATTGCATTTTGTCAGAAAAATAATTTTTTTATAGCTGCTCGTTCCGCTACTGCTGCTCTCTTCATCTTCAGATTCGTGTGCCACCTTCTCATCTCCTCACATAATATTCTAGCAGCCAACAATGAACTGTGTCTCTGCTGCTGCTGTGCACTCAGGAAAGTGAGCAAGAAAGCAGAGAAACGACCGAGAGAAGAAGCGACCAACAACTTTTGGCGAAACGCAACGCAGTTTTTTTGTGCTTCGTGTGCTTGTGCTCCTCTCGCCTCTCCTCTCTGCTTCATTTTTACTTCGTACAAGTTTACTTACAAAAAATAAAATAAACCACGCACACAAAACAAGCCAGTCAGTCAGTATTAAAAAAAACTATTATTATTACTTTTATTATTATTATAACTATATATTATTATATTTAAAGTTTAAAGCGAGTAGTAAGGTTTCTCTATATCAAAAGCCGAGAGTGGTCATATAAGCCATAAGTGAAGACACGTATCTTGTGAGCTGCTTGTAACCTTCATGAACACACACTCACCCGTCTTGTGTGTTTGTGTGTGTAGAGATACACACAAGAGCAGTGTGTAAATTATTAATAGAAGTTATAAATATAATTGATAAGAACCAATTTATATGACTTAGGCTTATCAACGCTGTATATATATAATAATAATCAAAGTTTTAAGACGGAGGAGACGATTTCTTAGTAAACGAGGAGCATAATATAAACTGGGTGTTTTAAGACAGCTAAATGTACATTAAATTATTCGGCATAATTATATATTGCATTTTTAAAGGATAATAATAATCTCGGTGGTTTTAAGGTTGACGCATGGTTATATTTATACACGCATTTTATTTTGATTAAGATAGTTTAACTGGAAGGAAGAGAAGGGAGATAGGTTTTTAAGAAGAAGAAAATTTTTTTGAGATTGACTGAATATTACTGTTCAATCAGATTTAAAATATTAAACAGGCTGTATAATAGATACTCAATCATTAAGGCTTTTTGGTTTAATCATTCAATTGATTGGTGATTGGAATTTTCAAGAAGACTTTAATTAGGTAAATGACTATATATTTGAGCAGCACAGGAGGATAATATAAAAGTACCAGAAGTAATCTTGGGCAAAGAGAGATAAGAGAAGTTAATAGTTAAATGCAATCGAGTTTAGTTGCTGTCGTGTGAAAAATACACAAAAAAGGGACGACAAACTTTCTGAGTCACAATAATAATAATAGTTAAATAATCAACTGTTTTTTACTCGCATCATCATCATCCAAGTTATCAGAGACGAATTATATATCCATATTGTTTGTATGCTGATAAGCAGTGTGTAAAGTTAAATAGAAGATAACATTTAGGGGCAATTTATTGGAGTTTTGGTCAATTTAGTACTTAATTGTACCTTCAAGCTGGTATTGGACAAAGCATTGCTGAAGGATACACATTGTAATTAATTTTTTCTGATCAAGATCAAGTAAACTGTCAAAACTGAAAGGAATTTATAGCTTTTAACTATTTTTTATTATATACTGGGTGGTTAAAGATTGTAAAATTGTCGTACTGTGAGTCAGTATGCAAGGTTGAAGTAGAAAGTGAATTTTAGCTAACTTGAAAGGAGATAAATATTTGTAAAGAGGAGAAATATTTAACGACAAGGACACAAAGAAAGACTGGAACTTAATTGTGACACAAGCAGTTTTCTGTGACATAAACATACTTCCTCCATTAAACTATGAGGCTTCCGTAATAAAAAGTGGACAAATTCAACTGTTGTTTTGAAATCGTGAAAAAGTTAAATATCTCTTGTTGGATCATCAAGCTGGTCCACAGAGGCGTGAATAAACTTTACATCTTCGACATCAAATGTTAGTGAACTTTTTTAAAATTTTTTTAATAATAAAGATTTATTAATATTAATTAGTTAACTTTTATAGTTTCTTGGGTGTGTACACATTACCAGTGGCCTGGGTTCGTATTCTAGAAATGTTCAAATTGATTTGCAATTCATATTTGTCAGTGATTTATAATATTTAGGCAAGTTATTATACATTGTATACCTACTTGGTATTTATAGATTCGGAGTTACTGATAAGCAAGGGAAGGAATTTAATTTTGAAGTTATTTTTACCACTTACAAGACAAATCATTGTTGTAGAACCCATTTCCAAATTAATTTCCAGAATTAATGATAATATTTAATTTATGAATACGTCAGACATATCAGTAGTACATTTTAGAGCAATGTATGTATATACCTATTAATAATACCTATATTCAAAACCCTTCGTATGGCCTACTGAAGTTGTTATTTTAACACTGGTTATAGTTAAATGTGTTATTGTCGACTAGGACAAGTTTAAAGTGTTTATTTTTAGTGTGTATTTATTGACGTAGTTAGCAGAAATTGTCAATAGATCTTGTGATCGATTTTCTTTTGTTTGTTTTACTTGAACAGAAATTCTTTTCTTGATAAGCGGTAATCGTCGCCCGACGTTAAACGCAGTCAGAATTGGGAAATCCGGGGATAAACGTCATCGGAAGGAGAAGGTGGAGGAGATGGTGGAGAGGGACTTTCCTGATGGCAGAATGCAAAAGCTAATGGGAAAGTCATGGTCCAGTTGGAACCTTCCGGAACAGCCAACAGAATTGGGTATGTTTATTTATTGAATAATGCATTGTGAATCCCAGATACATATTATGTTCCCATTTTCGAAACAGGTTCAAGGTTGCATCTAATTTAAGTTAACATAAATATATTTTTTTTATTTCTTAAGACTTACGAAAGCTACGCGATGCGTATCTACCTCCTGACCAATACAGGGTCCACCATCAGTCAACTCCATTACCACCAAGATGTAAATTTTGTAAAGCAAAAATCAAATTATTATTTATATTCATATTTACCGTTTGCTATAATTAATTTTTGTAAAAATTCTTGCTAGATATTTCATTATTTGGAACACATCCTGATAGTGATTTCCTGTCTATCACAAAATGTGCGGCATGTGGATGGCTCATGAAAGTACAGCATGCTAATAAGCACTTTTTAAGTAAGTCTCCTGTGCTGAGCAGATGCAAATGTGTAAATTCCAGCATTAATTATGCGGAGTATTGACAATGCATATGTGTT
>JAHZMV010005701.1:0-10296 GCA_027743765.1 Coecobrya sp. COE2
CCCAAGCCGTCGGCACATCTTGACATAAGTTTTATTGGACTTGCAACGTCGTCCTTTTGTTGGCATCATAAATAAATCCTGTTTGAATACAATAAAATCCAACAATAAGCATATAAGCAGTGATTTATCATTGCAATTATTTTGACCAAATTAAGTATCTAATGCAAAATTTATTTAATTGTAAACATATCAGGCAGCTTGTATTTCAGTAGCCGCTATTCAAGAACTATAAACCGATTACAGTAATTACAGTTTCTCCTTCCACAATAAATGATCTAATGTTTTCACAAGCCAAGATTTGTCGGCATATACGGTTTTGTGGCAATAATTAAATATCAGCTGCTTCTCACATTGCATTTACATTGTGTTGATATTGTATGATTTGTGATTCAATTCTCATGCGCTAATAAACTATTTTCTTGCAATGGAGTAACAGCCTACTAAAATATGTTCTTGATTGGAATAATCATCATAGTTTTCGGGTTGATAAAATTAAAAATAATATATTGCCAGCTATCTCAGTAATTTGTAAAACTGCAGTGCTAATATTGTTCAGTGCGGTCGGTTGTAATATTTCTCTTATATAACATATCTAAATTGGCAAGTTTATTTCTATGTTTATTTATTCAAAGAAAAATATTTTGCACAGTAGTCATAAAATAACAAAACTGAAGATGATATTGGAAAAGGATATCGATGGAAAATATTCGCGTTGTAATAACTCCACTTTGGAAATGCAAGCAACGTTGTCATAAGTCCACTTCAAAAATATATGCAACATTGTCATAAGTCCAAATGAAAAAAAATGGTGCACAACGTCGTATATCCATATTAGGGGCAACGTAAAAATGTGCAACAAAGAGCCCATTAAATTCTGCACATTTTGATACCCATTTCATTTACCTTTGTTTTTGTCAGAGGAATGGAGAAAAATATGAAGTGAAGCAGTATATACAGCAGCATAAATTCATAATTTCACCGGACAAATTATATATTTGAATAGACAGGCACTTTCTTACGCACTGAATTAAACGGAAGCAATATTTCGTTTTCTAGATTTTGTGATTTTACTAATAATTTCGGAGCAAAATGATTTTTAGTATACCGTTTTAGGCGTAAACTGAAACCATTTGTTTGCGGAAATAATCTCTATGTAGGAAATATTTCATCAAGTTTATTGCGTGCGACGTCCAAGCTGACAATTTAATTGAGAGAAGCACATACGTCCCTGACGCATTTAAAAAATTATCAACTCAAAAATATTGCAAAATTTGTGCTCGAAGCTGAATTACCAGCTTTCTAATAATTTCTAAATTTAACTGATGATTAGTAACAACAGTTAAATTTAAATGATTAACTTGCCTGTGTGGACACAATATAAACATGCAAAATTATTACTAAATTAATTAATCCTCAGCTCACAAGGTACAACTTTATAGTAACCCACACAATATTTTGCATAAAAACCTACTATTACAGAATTTATTTTTAGTAATAATCTTGATTATTGCAAGAAATATGTTTAATCTAGTTTTTTCTGTTGCAATTGATAATACTTGCCATTAAGAGGAATTGATCTGATATGAACCAAAATCAAAATTTGCAAGGAAGTAAATTTTGGGTGTGACACTACCACATATTCATTGCACTTTTTATAATTATAAAATTAATTGCAATATTATGTTCAACCAGCACCAATTCAATTAATTCAAAAATGTAACTTATTTTACAATGTACAATGATGATGTATTTTACAATGATGTAGAAATATTAAATCTACTCTGCAACGCAGAACGAAAATTCTTTATTTGACTAAATGCATGGAATGAGTATGTTACTGCCACGATGAAGATTACAAATTTCACAGCGTTCGCTCATGGACCTTTCAAAGTTTTCATTAAGTCGTGTCGCAGAATAGTGAATTTATATGAAAATCTCCAACGTAATAAGGTTAATTATTCTGTGAGCATAACATGAGCCGAGGATCCTGAAGAAAGAAATGTTTGGGTTGGTAAAACTTGAGAAAATTAATGATCCGGGAAGGACCCGGGTGCAAAAATAAGTTGACGTTAAAACAGAAGAGAGAGGTTTTGGTGATTATCTGAATTACTTCTTAATACACAAAACATTAAATTAACAATTTACCAACTTCTCCTATTCAAAAACTTAGCAAAAATAAAAATTGCCTCTTTGGGCAAAGTGACAAAAGCTTTCTAGAAAGAACGGGCACTGCCACGCCGATCACAATGCAGCTGAGCAAGAGCCTGCGCAAGAGTGCCTGAAAAGTCAGACAGAGTAACAGAAAAGGTGTTGAGTGGGCACTACGCTTCAACAAAAAAGCGGGCCGATGTACAAAATCCTACTCCCATCTGCCCTGGAGACAGAAGTCTTAACAAATTAAAACTGGAACTTTTAACATGATGAAAATCAACTTAAGTGATATAAATTGAGCTTAAATGGTCTAATTGGAATTAGCATAAAGAACAAGTTCCCTTACCTAGACAAAATCTCATGATCAAAATCTCATCTCTAGTTTATTTCTGAAAGACAAACAGTCAACAAACTTGACTAAATTAATTTTCTTAGAATTAACAGGAACTGTAGACTTCATTAGAACAATTAAACAAAACATAGAGTTGAAGGACATTCGCGACTATTCATATTATCTAATCATACGTGTGGAGAGAATCAGACACAAATGTTAGAATGAACAAAAACATGAAATTGTTAGCTAATCAGTAGGTAATCTCAAGTGATACATAAAATACTATTATTTATCATCATTTATTAAAGACAAATCAAATATATCGTGCACAGCGTTTCAAAAGGCTCACAACACCGAAAATGATATATGTATTGTTAAGCAACAGAAAAATAAAGATAACAAAAAGGAAACAAGAGGCTTATGCTGCCATTAAAGGCGCAATGTTAGTAAATAAGGAGGCAACAATGGGAGAAAAATGGAATACAAAAACACGTTACTGGTACCAATTTAAAACAATAATTAACAATTATTGTATTATTTAATAGCGCTCTCTATAATTAGTGATGGGATATTGGATCGTCGATACCTTTCAAATTTAGCACTAACATTTCTAATATTAAATCTGTTTTTATTTTATCTATAACAATAATAAGGCCTTCTTATAATCTAGTATTTATCAAGATTGTATAATACTGTATACAAGATAGCTAGGTTAGCAAGGTTAGTTCTATTTGACGTTTTTTAATGAATCGACGGTAACTTAAAAATGGAAGCACGAAGATTGCCACTGGAAAATTTCCACTACCAAATTTGCCACTCGAAATTTCCCACCACGAAATTTGCTACTCGCGACGTTTGCCACTTACAAAATTTGCTGCTATTTAATTTGCTCAAACGAAGATTGCCACTCATGAAATTTGCCACTAAACGAAAAATGTCACTTATTAAGTTTTAAATAATACATAGTCAAATGCGATACGTGGTCAAATTATATTTTTGTTTTTAAGCCTAGAAGTGATGTGAAGAAGTGATCCACGCAGTGCTTCTCTTGTGTCAATTGCTTGGAATAAGTACATGCTATATTATATTTTCTAGCCACAAGGCTTTAATGCAACCTATCAAATAACCTAGGCAAGTAACATACTGCTACCGGGACCTACAGAAATTATGCATTATGAATTTGCTACATACACTCAATATTCTTTCTTACTCCATGATAACTCAAAGTAAAGATGTTGGAGGAATCAAAAATTATTTAAAATGTTAATTAATAACAATTGTTAGCTTGACTATTAAAGGTACTTTATGAACTCAGTGATATAAGTGCATGTTTTGTCACTCACATCTTTATTGTTGAATATTGTGATGTTATATAATACTGAATCCGTCAATTATACGTACTTCCCATCTCAATTTGTCTTTTTACCCCAAATCTTGGATTCCACCATTCCACCACGATTCCATTATAACCATCACCTTCATCGTGATGAGTTGGGGTAAAGTAAAAAGAGGGATTGGCTTGGGTGAGACGCCTCTACTCTGGAAACCTAATATAATAGCAAAGAAAGAATGCATCTCAATTATTTGAGAGAAAATCGTTTCCATCCAGGCCTTCCTGCTAAAGGTAGACACGAATTTAAGGCAACTAATACAGCCAAACCGATTTTTCCATTTCACATATACATCAGAATGCAACTAAATTAGTGGGTCACATCTTTAGCTGGGCGTCGTATCATAAATAGCACTAAAGCTCCCTTTTCTGCACTTCCGTCGTCATTTTTACATATTTTGTTGGTACCAAATAAAATTAGATTGTTAGTAAAATGATTGACCACTTGTGGAAAATTATTAATGTAACCTTCCTTTCTCTACATTACCACTTTCCGTAGAACTGTGCTAAAATCCCACTTGGTATTAATTACTACAACTGATGAGACATGCTGTACATTACAGTAATCTATTTAACTCTTTGGAGGACACACCAACAAACTAGTTTTGAATTTTAACTACAGCAGAATTAGCGTGATCCTAAGTAAAATAAAGGGTTATATGGTATATATCGTGAGCACATTTAATCATTTAGTAATTAGTGCAATAAAGGATTGCAATATTGCATTCTTGTACTTTCCTGTAATTCTTCTTAATTATAATTCTTGTAATTTTATCATTTTACCAGAAAGAAGCCAATGAAATAATACACGTACTTACGTAATTATTTACTATATACGATTTGATTTATCTCAACAACAATTCAGCATGCCTATACAAGTAGGTAGTATTAGAATCAGGCCAGTTACTATAGGCGTGTTGTATGCACCGGAGGAAAATGTTACATAACAAACCATAGGGAAAACTTTACTGGAGGGCGGAATTATGTAATTCTGTGTATCTTGTAGTGAGAATGTAAATGATAGTAGACCTAGATGCATGTAAACAAAGGGCAATGTTACACAACGCATTCATTGCATGTGTACCAAGCCACTTTTTACTTTGTTCCCCAAGCCGACCTCAATATATGTTATTTAATATATTATGAAGGGATGTCTCCCCTTTCCTGAAGTACATAATTCATAATAAATCTTTTCCCTTTTTTATTCTATACGCGTTTGAAAATGTAAGGGAAGCAATTCCAGTCTTAATAACTGAATCAGACTAGCCACGATACACTCACAATGGGTTTCTCTTGATCTCTTAAACATACTGTGTTAATGGAGTTTTGGATAATACCATCCCTTCGCGAGATAAGAATAACCCTTTTCCCTACCAATAATCTATGATAATATAGCTCATACATTGTGTATAATAATAATGTGACCTGCCGCATTTCATGGGCCCAAAAAACAGGGACAGGTTAGGATAGCAACAGAGGATTTAAAGAATAAAGTCTGATTTGATACTACAATATAATACAGACAAAAGCCGCGTCATTTTTCCAAGCCTTCCATGTTTTCAGCTGTTTTCTGTTGCATCTCGGAAAAAACTTTTCATTTGCTACACAGTAGTCAAGCTACTAGTATTTCGTCATTCCCTTCTTTCAATTTTTGGCAAACCAACCAACCGGGGAAAAATTTAAAATATTACAATTTAATCATCAAATAAGGTAATACATTATTTGTACTGCTATTAAACTATTGTTATATAATGCATATTGACATTGTCATGTCATATAATATATTATGTAGGTAGACAGTGAGATGATTTAAATTGAGTTGTAAGATTCATGATGCTAATCGGTATGATATTGCATTTGTGTGTTAGTGTTTTATTTTTTCAATAAATATAACTCAAGTAGATGTAATGTGATTTTAGTCAGTCTTTATATCCATGTAGCATGTCAACGGGAGGTGAAACGGTGAATGGGTTGAGGGTGGTGAAGATCCTTCGAATGAGTGATCATCCGATGATGTTGACAGGTCACGTTATTAGAACGATAACCTAATTAAACAAGGTGAGGTTAACACTGTGTGTGTGTGGCGGTCAGGTCGTTTACCGTGACATTTTAATATTGCTTCTTGTAATATTTTTACTGTAGGAAGATGTCCGTTATGTAGGAGGCTTCGGGAAATGTCTGTTATGTTGAACAGATCGACTGCCACATTTTGCGACATTTGCATTGTATGCAATGGTTTTGCAGAAGAAGCAAAAACCACTACTCATTTTAATTCCAGACTCTGCCTAACTAAAGTAGAACTGGCTTACCCTTTACAACACAGACGATCAAACAGGTGCAATATAATGAAAAAATAAAATACCGTAATATAAATTCAAGTGTTTAAAAATTTAAAGTTTTACACTTAAACCCTGCTACCTACCTACATTTTGACCATATGTATGAAAGGCGTGTGAAATGTGTAACGTTATCTATCGTAATTCAATGGTCGACATTCAATGGAAAATGTTCCCCATGGATGAGGCTTTGGTACATTTAATTTACTTTTACCTCTTCTAAAAGTGTTGTGCATTCCAAGCAGGCTTTTCCATTTGACAATTGTTAGTCGTATTTTTCGATTAAAAGTCAAATTAATTGTTAATGAAATTAAGTTTTTGATTGGCGAGTTAATTGCTAATCTTTAATTGAATTAACCTCGGAAATTAAATTAATTTGCCAAATCAAACAAACAAATAATTTCTCGACCGCTTAATAATCAATTCTGTTCTGTACATTTTCAAAGATTATGTCACTTTTTATATTAATTCGATTGGCAGCTGCGTTAATAAGTGAACAAATGATTTCAGTAAAACGTACAAAATGGCTATAATTCGCTACCACGATACCATTAATTAATTGCATTATAATTACCATTATAAGTTTCGGTCCGAAATTTTACACCATGCGGGAAATAAAATTTAATGTTTTTTATATCAATACAGCCGTATATGGATTGTTCATGGAATTGTTGAGCTTAGAGTTTTAAGCTAGTCATTTATATTGACCTTCTCAACAATTAAGATCATTTGTGGTTGTGGTGGAAGAATTTATTTGCCGGTCGATGGCACACAATCCAATAAAACATGCTGTGATTTACTTATATCGCGAAAGTACTTACTCGTCGTCACCTTATTTTTTTTAATTGTTTGTAAAACAAACCTCGTATAA
This sequence comes from Coecobrya sp. COE2, assembly GCA_027743765.1. Taxonomy (NCBI): domain Eukaryota; kingdom Metazoa; phylum Arthropoda; class Collembola; order Entomobryomorpha; family Entomobryidae; genus Coecobrya; species Coecobrya sp. COE2. The sequence continues at coordinate 7,083 of JAHZMV010005701.1, forward strand.
CAAATTCTAACATACATTGTTCACTGGCTTTTAATAAACACTCAGACACTTTTCAAAATTCGTAGTTAAATAGTGTCGAAATTTGTAGCATTTTGTTTGGGTATCCAACGATCATAATCCAGTTTAAAAAGCGCATACTGGATGTTTTTCAGTATCATTTTTGTTTAAAAACATTTGTAATCAAAGGCGAGTCGCATGAATTAGTAAAGAATAAATTGTTGAGAAAAATAAAATACATATTCTTTCCGTTCAATTATAAGCAAAATTTACTTCTTGTATTTAACATGTATGGTTGCAATAATTTAATTCATTTATTACAAGTTTCATTCTTCAGCCATCTAACCATACTTTCGTTGGCACATTATGAAAAATCATCAATTAAGAAATGTCTAATTGCTAAAGCAAAAATTTAATATAATACTATGTACCTAAGGACACACATATAATTTTAAATTCATCTTTCCATATTTTTATCGTACCGTAAGTACACAAGTTTTTTGTTCATCATTATTATAATATGTACATAGCTACACACGGTTAACTTTAAGTCATTGCTAAATAGTATTAACATGTAGAGCGGTTTCGAATTCCATTACATAGTACCATTTTGTTATAGATCAGATTTGCGACAATAGTTTCTTCACAAAAAATATTTAGGGGTTTATAGTAATAGAAAAGTTTTCAAATTCTCCATCCATTTCGCGTCTTGTAAATCTTGAAATAACATTGTTTCGGTTATCTTGCTCTCTGGCTGTTGCATAGAGCTTATCTATAAGGAGTTGTAAATTCTCAACAATATGGTCGTACTTTTCTGTTAAAAAGCTGTTTTATTAGATCCGTGGGGCAAGTTTTATTAGAGGATTATTAGATTTGATCTTATTCTGCTGGAAGATATCTGTAGCAGGATGGACGCCCAACCTTCAATTTTTAGCTGAAAGTATGCAATAATAAATAAAAAGATCATTCATTCCGTCGAGTAGTTTGGACTACGACGTTTGAAATAGCGTTGATTATATATGTATAAATGAACTTTAATGGCTACGTCGTAAAGAAAATTGTGAAGTTAGTTCAGGGTAACAATTATTACAATATGTTTTTATGATACAAAAACATCATACATCAGTAGGGAAAAAAGCAGGGTCATAGTTCAAAACGTCGCTTCTACGTTACCAGTTTCGCGTGTTCACAAATTAATCTGTAGAAACCCAACGACGTATTATTTTTCTGACAACGTACTGCATATATTCTATACGTAGAGGCGTTTTTAGGTTCGTAAAAGTTACAAAATCCTTCGACGACGACAATATTTTGCATGGCCATATTTTGATGTGAATTGTTACAAAGAAATAACTTACATACTCCAGGTGATATATTAGTAAGGTTCGGCTTTTTACTTAATTTTTAAGATCATTGAGTATTTATTCGGGAAATTCTAGAATGCTCCAAAACTCTTTGCATTAGATTTCAATGGAAAATTCATTATGGCAGTGGACGCCGCCAAATTTCGACGTCCGGCCATTGGTATTCACTGCTAATGGTTCGTGGTTACAGGTTATAGCAATACTAACTGCTAACTTTTATTTCTGCATAATTAAGCGGTGAAAGTCTTCTTCAAAATGAAGTTGCTCGGTTTGTGCCAATCTTGTTTAAAATTAAGTAGTTAAACTGATTAGGAATCCAAAAGCTTTAAACACTCCTCATTTCGTTCCTTATAACGAAAAAGGTTTTGAAGATTTTATTGACCAAAATTATGCTTTGTTACCGGCAGTACTAAATTTTGCCTATCATATAATTATAGAATTTTTTACGCTAAAAGTGTTAAACTTTAAGTAATTACATCAATTTGTTGCTAGAAAGAAAAAAGCATTTGTAAAATAGTATTTAGATTTATAAAGCCTAAAACGTTGGAGGCTTTGCTCTGCATAAAGCTATTAATGTCTGTAATTTTATTCATTGTCTATAGTGAGTAAATCTCACAACGACCTTTTAGTTTTTTTCGCATAACTGACGGTTATGTTTTTCTACGGCGTCATTCAGTGCACAAATTCTGCAATTTTGTAAATCTTGATATTAACCTTACTTTATTAAAATGAATGTCAAAATGAAAAGTCTTACATTAAAAGTTACAAGGTAAGAAACTATTCGAAGCTTTTGGTTAATGTCAAACAAACTGTGTTACATACTTATACGCATAGTCTGTTTATTACAATATGTGTGCAGCCAGAAGTATTTTGTAAGTTTAATTTTATAAATTTATTAGACTAAATAAACTTATGCAATTATGTCATCAACGTACTTGAGTGTTTTTGAGAAGAGTGTTTGGATTTAACTTTTACCGTATTATCTTGATCAATTTGTTAGAAAGTATATAGAAAATAAGTATTCTGTATTTCCTTCAAATTTGTAGACTCAGGGACGTCGTAAGCTACTTACCTCCCCTTTCTGAGGAAACCAATAGTACAAAGGTCGTTCTTCAATATAAATTCGTCAAGATACAGTAATAAAATCAATCATACAAATGAAATGTAGAGGTAATTGTGGAATTTGAATATTACAATATAATTAATTTTAATAAGCAACTTTAACCCTGCGTTCGTTTCGTAGTTCCTCCTACATAAATTATTCCGCGCATTCTAAACTCATGATGGTCAAATTACTAAATGCAAAAATGGACACGTATGTAATTATATATTTAATAAATTCCACATTCACGGAAAGCAGTTTGATTTTAAAAAGATTGAATGTACATGTATTTATTATAGTGGATCGAGAAAGTCTCTCCATAATAAAGTACGCTGTATTCAAATATAAAATTATCACCTTACTTGATGCCGTAAAATATAATTTGACTGGTTCCGAGTAAGTACTATCAATAATAATTAATATAGGCATTAGATATTTCCGTCATCTCTTCATACGTCTAGAAAATTGCGTTTTAAAATTTGTTGGGCACTCCTTAATTCAGAACTCATGTTGTATTCAAGAAGTAATTAGAATTTAATTGTAACCACCAAAATATTTATTTACAAATGCAAGGTTTGTCACATGAATTCTGTTTAGAACTTTCATTTATAAATGTGTTTATGGAAAAAATACTTACATATTATAATCGATTAAGAATTAAAGAAATATAATAGGAGCAAACTACTAATTTTCATAATTTCATATTCCTTAATTGGGTCCAAAATTTCAAATAAATAAATAAAAAAATGTC
>JAHZMV010005702.1:0-14595 GCA_027743765.1 Coecobrya sp. COE2
TTTTTTTATACCAAAGTGGAATATTAACAACAACAATGTAGAAGCAAATCCAAGCTCTTGCGAATATTTGGAAGAGAGAAGGGCATATGACGCTCAACACGAAATATGTCAATATGTTGTTCTCGTGGAGGAAAATGTAACTCATTTTAACGTCGGATAAAACTAATTCATGTAACGTTTTGGATTGGTTAAATATAGTCTAAAATAGAATCGTTGAAAAATATAATTATTAGATAAGGTTTTTAATGCTGAAAGCTTTTAATATTGTTTATTACATACATACAAAATTATATAGTTAAGAGAAATCCTCATAAGGACTGCGTTTAACTTAGCCAGTTATAAAAGAATAATGGAAGATTTTTTTAAATTAATAAATAAATTGCTTTTTACTTTACTTGGTAAGTTAATTATAACTTTTCTGGAAAGTTTTAAAAAAATAATATGGTTTAAGTACTTAAAGAATTGCTTGGTATTTTATTATATTATATTTAGAGGTAAATTTAATGTATCCTTCTAGCGCTGCCAAACAAAAAATTCTATGGATTATAATCAACGTCCAAATGTAAGGGTTTGTACCTAAAAGTAAAATGCAATTTATTATCTATATCAATCCACTAGTCAGTCAATAATCTGCCCAAATCTGATTTCAAAATCTTGTAACATAAGAGGAGACGGTGAAATAATGTGGTGTTTGTTTTGACCAAGGTTTATTTATTCATATACATGCCGAGTGTGCTTCAACTTTTCTATATCTAGAAATCATATAACATATATTTAATCCAACATTTTATCTAAAATACGGCGGGAGTTAAATGTAAAATGCTTTGATAATCTAAATTATATATAGCCCAACTGCACATTAGAGAAAATAGTGAAATCATGAATACAGCAATTGCACTAATTTGTATGTACACTGCATTAAATACAAAAGTTGCTAATGCTTTTCCCAATTGTATATACAATGGTAGTAACTTTGTTTAACAGTATACATTTAAGTCTGTATGGAACATAGTTGGTTCTTTATCATGAATCCAATATGGATGTAAAATAACACTAAATTAATAACAATGATTATATTGCAAATAAGTAGATTGGATGAACTCTTTCACAAAACCTTGACTAAAAGTGGCACGACAAAACGCAGCAAATGCTTGTTATCTTATGTGGATATCTTAATATTATTGTCCTTGGTACAATATTTTCAATGGTTAGAATCCGAGCGTGAGATTATTGTAAAAATTGTATTTGCAAAATCCATATTTTAGTCTACGGCAACGAGTTTTGCGATTATTTGATGCAATTTATTCGTACCAGTAGTATTCGAAAAGCTGCAAATGTTTGTGCAGTATGATTATATAAGAGGTTTAATATAATAATCAAAACATTTACACAAGAAATTGTAACATTTTTTACACAAATAAATAGACACCATTCTTGCAATTTAACTTGATTCTTATTTTACAGTGATAAGTGTATAATTAAGTTATGTCATTTGAAACATTATAATATTTAGTTGTTTAACTAAATTGGTTAGACATTTTTATATGCGCAAGCTACCTAAATAAATTATCAAGTTTAATATTTTCAGTTTGTTTTATTCGATGGTAATCAAAACAAGGACTAACGGTATTTTTCTAGAATATGATAATTGTTTCAAATATCCTTTCCACCACATTCCCAGAAAAGTCCATTCTAAATTTTCTATCAATATTAATGAACGGCTGACACCCAAAGCTGATTGATTTCAGTGATTTTGCAAGTCGACTGGTAATTGGCCCTGCCGTTTTTTCGGTGTGACTCAGTCTATCTAAAATGCTAATACAATTTACATCAATTCGAGTAAGCAATTTAATAAATAACTGTGAGAAAACAGATACCACAACAGTGAGGCAAACTGCAACCAAATACAAGGAAATATTAATAACTGTATATGCCTTAATTAACATCCAGAAGCCCAAGACAATTAACCAAAAAATGGTGGATACTACCAGGGACACTAACTCATCCATTGCACATTTTATATACATGAAGATAACAAGCAAGTATTTATATTGCATAATACCTTTATATAAGCTATTGCCAGAAGATATATCTTTAAGCAGATGATGCAGACACGTATAAACTATATCGGATATGAGTAATATGTACATTCCAATTGCGGATAGGATTCGAGCACATTGGAATGCAGTCATGGTAAAAATTGCCCGAATTATGAAGCATGTTGCCGTAGTAATTATACCTGAGTTACGGTACATTGGATCACCAATTAGTTCACCGAAAATGTAGTGGTATGGATCAATACAAAAATACATTCCTGCCAAGTACATGACAAATGGGCATGGAATTATTGCCAGCGGGGTTAATACCAAAAGGAAATCTATCATAGTTCCAGAGTGATTTGTTTTATAACCTGTAAAAACAACAATTGAAAACTATCGCTTAGAAAAATATTGATGGAAGTTACTAATTGTAAAAGATGAATATTTACTGCGGCTAATCCTTCCATAGTAGTCCAGCAATGCATTAATTCCAGACAACGCATCCAAGTTTTTTCTCACAAGATATGAAGTCATCAAAGTTGCTCCGCTAAACATGGATGCACCCAGATGTAAAGAAAATATGCCCCAGTTGTACGTTTCCCATTGTTGCTTGAGCAGAAACATGAGCCAATTGTAAGCAAATCCTATACCTCCAAAGAATGTAATGCAGGTTAAAATTGAAAAGAATAGCAGGCTGAATTTGTCATCGATTAAACACAGTTTGCTGAAATCGTTGTTCCAAGACAAAGGGAATGTTCCCATAAACGAAAAACATTGTTCTAGTAATTTAAATCCTAGTCGTTGGTGTTTGTTTAACATGATGTGGCGTTGTTTCTGTTTATGTGAAGCTGAATTGCTAGCCAAAATCAGGAAATACCAGGAAGTTAATGCGAATGTTACGAAGTTAGCAAGGCATACGACACGTGCGGTTCATTGGTCTCATATCCACTATAGTCCACAAATTTTATTCTACTAAATTAATATTCTGATATGAAAAATATAAATATTTGATGAAGCCCGAGATGATAAAACTGGAAAAAATAGTTCCAATATTACAGAAAAACGTATACTAAGTGAATATCTATAAATAACTATAGGATAGTCTACCTATTAGAAAAAGTCAAAGTTTTTTTAAATAATCACTCAAAAGCTGCTTACGTAGCTATCTTAGCGTATTAAAAATCGGAAATAGTTATTTTTTGTACTCGCACTGGCGACAGAGCTCTTAGATTACCATCTACAATATATGTTCATATTATATGCTTCAACGTTTTATACTTTTAAATAAAAAATATCTCGGATTCCAATTTATTTAAAATTGAAGTGGATTTTTATGTCAAACAATAAAATGTGAGCATTTATTATGCATAACAAACTTCCAGTGATAACCTAAATTAAAACTCGCCTAACATTTTGGGTAAAAAATGGTTTATGTTAAGACCAAGGTATATACATATTGTGTTTCAACTTTTCAATACCTGGCAGTGCTGGAATTATACTCTCAAATTATTTACTCATCCAAACATATTCTGAGATTGACTTCACGTTGGAAAAATAGTATTAGGTATAATTAACCAAACGTCGTATATTTATACTAAAATAAATTCATCGATCTGCATTTATATTACTGTTTTCATTTTGGATACGAAAACAAAAGTTTCCACTAAAAAAATGTGAAAGGCTCGCTGCAACAGGATTTATCACTACTGTCACAACACAGTAAGACAAAAGCTCAGAAACCAAACCAACCCTTTTTACTAATGCTTTGTTAAACAAAAGAGGTTTCATACCTAATCTTTTCCTACAACAAACAAATGGGTTTTCGCAGAAGTACATAAGCTCTGGTAAAGTTTTTTTTTAAATTCCACCATGTCTGAGAAGCTTAACTTCAGTTACGATTAAATAGGTACATATATATATCTACCTATATTTGCCTAATCCTGAGTAAAAAATACAGTGGTTTTAAGACCACGTCCTTTTTCGTGAAATGTACATTTTGCTTGTGTGTGAATTTCTTAAAATATTTAATGTAGAAAACAACACTGAAATAAACCAAATGGATTTAATTCTGATATTGTATTGATGCTTGGATGTATTCATGTTTTAAGCTGCAGTGATTCTCGTATAAAAAGAACGAGCAACTGTAACTCTTCACATTACTCCAACCGTAGCAATTAAACTGACACTTACCAAGTTAATTTTTCAAATACAGAACAACATGAGGATCTTAACGGTGGTGGTTTTATTTGCCCTAATTGCAGTCAGCGCAGCGTATTTGGTAAGTTAAAAAATGATTCAAAAGAATGGTCGTGGGATTTGGTATGCATTTCGAAATCGTCCAATAGCAATTTATTCTCTTTTCTTATGGAAATGTCGTGTTATTTCTTACAGTTTGGATCACGGGAGGATGACTGTGGTGGCGGCTCAACAAAGGAGGATGGGGATACTCTGGATGAAAAATGTGACGATCTCTGTGTGGACAACGAAATCGGATGCTGTGTTTCATCACCCGACAGCCCGAATGACTACTTTTGTGTCTGCTGCAAAGAGCAACATGGTGGAAAAGCGCCCCAGACTGAGGCAGGTGCTTGCAACGGTTACGATAACTCTGGTGGAAAACGGGATCACTGCTACGAGCCTACATCGGGACCACGTAATAGTACTGGCGGAGTGCGCAAGCAATAGTTGTAATCACATTAACGGGTTGCAAGAACGGTCGTTATAAATGGTCTCCTCATAAATTTTTAGATATGTTCATTTCCCTTTATAATAATATTTTGAAAAATATCCTTTGCTTTTATTTTTATGTAAACCGATTTTGCTGCAATATTTTTAATTTAAGTTTTGTTATAGTTAAGCATGCAATTATAATTTGTTTTATTATTCACAAGTATAAATATTGTTGAAGAGTTTAATGAAATATGGAACAGAATTCACTAAGTCCTAATTATAAAATTTCCCTATGTGGTGTGCTATCTTCGTTAGGCTAATTACATTAGTGCATTTATTCAAACTTTGTCCTCAGCTACAAATATAACCAAGGTCACTCCATAAATATATCATCATGTCAAGGGCAGTGCATAGATTTCATTCAAGTTCGATCCATACGTTCCAAAATTTGGGAAAAAATAAGAAAGTTGTAACGTTTCTCTCTCTTGAAAGGCTTAGCCATATAAGCATACTGGTTTTTCATGGTTTATATTTCTCACACTTGGATACAAATTATAAAATACATCACTATGATGATAAAAATGTTTGCCAATAGACCATAAGTTACAGGGAAAATTCCTCCAACTTTGATAGAAATCCTGTTGTTCTTGAGATTATGTAAAATCATGTGCACTTTCGGTAAAGGGATTTTCTCACCCGTTTTTTCTAAATGCATCCAAATCCTCAGCGATTTCATCTGAAATAAAATATTTAAAATTCTCAGTTATTGTACGATAGTCCGACCAAAATTAATCTACATTGCAGCATTGATTATGGGAAAAGTATTACCTGTTGGCATATGTCAGCTGCAAGAATCAAGAAAGTACACATACCAACAATAAAAACCGTCAGTCTAATCATTTCACTAAAATCAGGATTTCCTGCACTTTTTATAAAAATGTTATCAATGTTCGTGGAATAAAATACAATGGTTCCAAGAAGATACCAGGCCAATGTAGAGCCAATTATGGTATTCAGGCAGTCCGAAATTCGCTCTAAATTCCGGTAATCCCTAAAAACTTGTGGCCACTCAAGGGTATGTTTTTCATTTAATTGTTCTCTGTTATCTTTTATCCGAGTCATATCGATTTCATGGATACGTTTATCAAGCAAACTTGTGAAGCTTTTCACGGGGAACCACAAAGTTAAAGTGGCAGCAATTAACAAAACTTCCTCAAGGTATCCAAGCAGATGTCTTTGGAAAAACGCAATTCCTCCTATTGAAACGTAGAACCAGTCTTCCGATGTCATTGTACTGGCTGTCGTGTTTAGCAAAAGCGTGTAATCAAAAAGGTAGACATAACGCGAACTTGCTAAAATCCGTGCAAGCCATGACCTAAATGTCCAACTTGAAGCATTATATTTATTGCTGGCTACAAGACCAATGCCGGTGACATAAGCCATTACGGATAATAAGATATAGCAGATTGCAACAAATAGTAGGAAACGTCGATTAGAAACTGTCCTACCAGTTTGCGAGAGTGAGCATGTGCTTGCATGCAAAATGCTGTTGAGCAATTTGACGTATGTCTTTTGATTAAACCAGAGTTTTTGCAGGTTTGAAACTTTGATCATGAAGTTAGCTGTTCCTCTAACAACTGCAAAATATTCTGTTGAATTGCTAGTACGTTTGGGCATTTCTTTTCTGATAATAGCAAATAACCATGTTGTAGTAATAACTAACAATAAGCCACACAAAATCTTTTGAGGACGCCACTTTTTTGCAATAAATGTTGTGGGCCTAGTTGACGGAGGTGGGAAAGTTTGAACATTTTGTCTGGTAAGACGAAATGGAGAGCAGCAAAACAAGTAGCAAATATCAACGTATGTTTTCACAAAATTTGTAACGTTTTCTTGGTTAGATGTTTTCATGGTGAACAAATTATTTTGCAAAATGCGACTTGTATCGATCGTTACAAGCGACGAACAAACGCCTATGTAAAGCATTTGTGTACTACAGATTAGTTACATACCAGAAAACGTTTAATTATACAGGCGTTTATCAAACAGCAAGTACAATATGTTATATTGCATGCTCGAGGAACTTCAAGGTTTATATTAATTTGTTGTTATACACCAATTTATTCCATTGTGTGCAATTTAATGAGGAGCTAGATAAACTCTGGGTCTTTGTTCACTCAACTTTGTACTTCAATCATTCGTAGCTTTCAACTATTCACACGGCGCCATGTGATCCTTCTATTACCACCTGGTACAATAATGCACACATTTTTAAACCTTGTGAAAAAATTGTTTTATGAAATAAACATTTAACCAAATAAAAAGCATTGGAAAGCTAAGGGGCATATTTATCATTGATACCTATAAACGAAATTGTATATTTCCAAACACTATTCCAATTGCATTCATTTTGGGAGGTTTGGATGAGAACAATGAGTTCTATTACAACAACTCTTACGATTATAATAACAAATCGTGAACACCAGCACACAAGCAGTATAATTTGTGATTTATTTCTTTGTTCGTTAGTCTTCTATATAACCATACATTAAGATATGATTTATTGTTACTATAAAAGGTATGTCATTCTGGTCGGACATTAATAAACAGGTATGCCAATTTGTCGGATTATATCAGGATAAGGCGTAGTTTGTCATAACAGGCACAGCAATAACTATTTTCTTAATGTACGAGCAAATCTAATTTAATAGAAATTTTGCATTCTGATTATGTTAGTAATTTTAGGAAACTGGTTTCCTTAATAATTAACGATGGACTGATTATCATTTTCGATCGTAATTCAGCCGGACACAAATGGATCAGATTCTTATATAAAATGCTTTTAAAATGACACAAATTATTTTAACTTTGAAGCTAATATAAAATTTTGAAACTGACGTATTTAAAAACTCAGTTCAGTCGGCCTTTGCTACTTTATTACACTTGAACGCAAATTATAAAATAGGTTACAATAATGCCTGCAACATTGGCCAATAGACCGTACGTAATCGGAAAAATTCCTCCAGCTTTAATGGAAACCTTATTATTTCCGACGTTATATAAAACTATGCGTGCTTCATGTAATGGAATGTTTACACAATTTTTCTCCAAATGTATCCACGCTTTCAGCGATTTCATCTGAAATAGATATGGTTTAATTTTCTCAATTTTTTTCTGTTTTGTTCAGACAAAATTGGTCAGAAAATGAAATTAATGGATTAACCTAATAAAACAAAAACGTTACCTGTTGACATATGTCGGCTGCGAGAAACAAAAACGTGCACATCCCAGCAAGAAATGTAACCAGTCTTATCATCTGGCTGAAATCACGATTTCCTACATTTTTTACAAATACGGTGTCAATATTGGTCGAATAATATACAATGGCTCCCAGCAGGTACCATGCCAATGTAGTACCAATGATTGTATTCAAACAGTCTGAAATTCTCTCAAGGTGACGGTAGTCTTTCGAAACTTTTGACCATCCAATCTCATATTTCTGACCCAAATATCCAAACCTATGTTCAGTACGTTCAAGTTTTATTTTATGTGTACGTTCTTTTAACGATTTCGTAAAATTATTCACAGGAAACCATAACGTTAAAGTTGCAGCAAGAAGTATGACCTCCTCAATGTATCCAAGCAGATGTCGTAGGAAGAAAGCAATTCCAGCAACTGTTACCAAGCACCAGTCTTCTAGTGTCATTGTGCTGGCTGTGGAATTTAGAGAAAGCGTGTAGTCAAACAGGTAAACGTAGCGCGAGCTTGCTAAAAGTCTGGCAAGCCATGACTCAAATGTCCAATTTGAAGCATTATAATCACTTGTGGCTACGAGGCCATTACCTATCACATACGCCATTAAGGTTAACATGATATATATAATTGCCATTATCATTAAAAACCGTCTGCTGGATACTATTCTACAAGTTAATGACAGTGGAACCGTGTTTAACTGCATGAGGCAGTTGAACAAACTCGTGTAACTCTTTTGATTAAACCAAAGTCTTTGCACTACAGTAATTTTGACCATAAAATCAGACACTGCATTAACAAATGCGAAATAATCTGTGACATTTTGTGAACTTTTGGGCATGTCCCTTCTAATAATTGCAAATAACCACACTATAATAATAACTAAGAATAGGCCACACAAAATCTTCTGGGGAAGCCAAGATTTCGCTATAAATTTTACTTGTTTACTTGAGGATGATTGACCAGTTTTGTCGTTTGAATTTAAGGTGAGGCGAAATGGAGAGAAGAAAAATAAGTATGAAATATCGACATATATTTTTACAAAATTTGTCAGGTGTTCTTTGTTAGACATTTTTGTGCATTAATTCAACAGTTAGTAAATCTGGGTTATGTTCTAGGAATTAGTTTAACTAGTGAACAGAAATTTCTTCGTTGAACATTTGTGAACTATGTACTGGCATGAATATTATTATGGACTCGTATCAATGCAGAAAATTGAAAATGGTGATAATGCTAACTATGCATTGGTTCTTTCGTATATGGTATTTTAATACAAGTAAGTGCAAATTTCTTTATTCTTGTAGACTTTTTTAAGACATTGCAACGTTTATGCAAATTGTTTTGTGAACTATAATATATTGAACCTTTTCTTTGCATTTGTCATGTTTGTCTTTCAATAATTTTGTCTTGAAATAAGGCATTCACTTGGCGCCGAACAAAAATATTTGATTACGAGTTTGCACAACAACAATGCTAAAAACATTTTTTCTTCTTTGATAACTAAACTCCATAAGACACACCAAATATGTAATTTAAGTATTGCTGGCATTAATTGATCTCCCTCTTCTAAATACAATACCTATATTTTTGAATGTAATAAAAGTAAACAGTTTCAAAAAGCTCCAAAATATAATGGTTCATGTACGCGCCTTGGAAAACAACAATTAAATACAACAAGCGACATGCAAGGTTTGGCGCTGCTTGCATATATCAAACATTCTGGATTAAATTGAACATTTTTATGTTAATGTTTGGAGTAGCGATGTTACATTACATTAAATTTATTTTAATAGTTACAAGCATTTTTACAAACCTTTATGTCACACCATCAAATCCTTCAATTACAGCATCAATAATAACAAGACTAGAGTTGTGCAAACTATTTAGCCGTTCAATTCCCGACTCCCAAACATGTCTTATTTTGCGTCATGCATATAATGGATCACAGATGTATAAATTCAAGGCTCGAGTTCACATATACACCAAGAACAAAAATAATATTCTGCGAATTATCCTTATTAGAATGATCCTTAGTAATTATTTTGATTTTTACCATGCACTTATAACAAGCGTTTTCGTCATATTATCGAATAAATATGGAATTGAAAATATGCCTCTTTGTAGTATATTCCATTTATCTTAAATACTTTTGAGGATTTAAATTGGCAAAATGCACTACCAACAATCATTAATACTTTATTATTAATCAGTTTTTTCTCTTGAGGAATGGAGAATTGTACAATGTCTGAACTAATGTGACCTTGTCGTAAAATGGTGTAGGAATATAATTTTTTAGCAGGACGCATAACAGAACTACGCTGCATGGCTGCATTATCTACAATGCTGAAAGTTGTCCTGAATTACAGAATCCATTACTAGAACTATTGTGACGTGAAAAACGCCATCATAAGAAATTTAAATGAACAATTAAAGTCGGTCATGTCTCTCCACTTTAATAGTTGATTAGCGGCACCGTGAATTTAAGCAACCACCATGGTATATGCGGACATTGTTAATGTTTAATATTTTAATGGCTTCGCAGTTTTCCAGAGTGTAGGTGGATAATGACAAGGTACTAAAGAAATTTCTTCAAATGGTAAATGTTTTACATTACGATTTTGACTCCATCAATTATGTAATCATTCATGATATTTGACATCACCACTAAAAGTCGATGGTTCCAAAACGCTGTCGTAAGCATGAAACACATACGCAAAATAATTTGTTTTACACTCGATTCAGATGAAATAGTGGCAGACTTTTTTTGAGTACACATTTACCTTCAGAAAGTGATTTCATTTTAAAAATAAAATTTGCTTCATAATTTATTAATCGCATTGCATGGCATAATGCTACAATATGAGTGTTAAGTTAACGTAAATATTATTTATTTGAAAAACTTATTTTTTTAACTTTGCTAAGTTACACTCGAAATATTATGATTATTTTACATTGCCCACATAGTATTTTATATTAGCACCAATGAAGATATTTGCTGCATACAAAAATCAAGTAATGCAAGAGGAGTCTCGGCATCAAAATAATTTGCATTAGAAATTTTTATACTGACCACTTGACATGACGTTTGCAGCCTTGATAAAATTTTGCTGCGCTTTGAACCAGATGGGCAAACAAAGCATGGAAACTTACTTGCATCTCCATTTCGTCCCAAAAAGTCATTACTTTTTGAATACAGACCAGCAGGAATTTTCATTGCAAGTGCAAATGTGCTTACTCCGAGGATTGTGTGAGTTGAAAATATGAAATTGGATATGAAATCCATCTCTGCATACTGGGATATAAATGTATAGCCACACATTATCAATGAAAATATCCACAGGGGCAGAAGCAGTGGTACAAGGGACTACTTGTGATTTTCGTTATAATTTTGACAAAGTAGTTGGATTTGTCGGTATGTTGAAGAGTGAACCTGTTCCATTTTCTCCAATTTTCCGTTTGCCAATTCCAGTTCTTCTTTCGCCACAAACAGAGTTGCTTGTAGAGAAAATGCTGGTATAAACAGAGATATCATGGTGCTGGATGCAGCCATTGCCAACATTGATCCATAGCATGCGAAATTCCACAGAAGCTCAATGGTTTTGAGAATTACCCACAGTGGCCAACTTTCAATTCCATCAACCTGGAAGGGAAATACATTCCAAGGTACAGCATGCGATAGTAATACAGAAAGTGGTAACGCGATTATGTCGCTTATGAATGTGAGTCTGGTTTGCTTGCAGATTTCCCTAGCGACACCACAATCTTTGTTGTCCTGGAAACTGAATCCGTGATCTTTTTCAAACTGAAGTAGCTGATTGATTAAGTTTTTAACTGTGTGGCGCCTGCGATAATGCAGGACGCTGGCTATTGATTGCAAACTGAACTGCACCGCCATTAAGATGGAAATGATCATCTTGAAAAACTTTGGTTCAGGGTGAATCCATTCTCTGAAAACCAAAGCAACGGCTGCAAGAATTTGCAGGGTGACTTTGTAAAGCGTGCTGAAGCTCGGCATTCAAATGACTCGGAATTCACCTCATGGATTTCAAATGGCGTTGCTAGCTGTAGCACATGACATTTTTTGAAATTGGTTAACGATAAAATAAATTCCTTCAGAAGTCCAGTGGATACTAACATGGTTATAGATATATGTATGTAATCAACCCGAAAATGTATGTATCTCTTGTACTGCATTGGTTGGTTCCTAGTGCCTTCTGGATTGAATTTTTACTTTTGATGCAGCGGAAGTCTATATGGTTTTAGCACTAATATTAACATTAAACTTGTCCTGTTGGATCACAGAAAATTTCAGAAAATTATTGAATACGCCATTCTTATTTAACGTAAATGAATACTCACATGTTGTTCTGAAATGTGACCAAAATTTACCACGAAATCTGATTAAAGTTTAAACTATTGGTATGGTCAGGCGGGTTGTGTCGAAATGTCTTGTCATCACAAATCCGACTGTGTTCTACATCGCCTGGAATTAGTTATGCTGTATGCTTGAATTCCGCATCACCATCAACTAATAACTTTTCCACAACGACGAAGAAGCCTCATAGTGTGGAACTGAATGGTATCAAATCCAACAGACGACAAGAAAAATCAGACAAAGCCTTACACCCAACATTATTTGGCATATAATTTCAGCAGTAAGATTATAGGTAACGATTTGAGACGAATCCTCACAATTAAATGACTCTTCTCGTTTAAGCTGTTATTTTAAATGAGTTTTGATTTTTTTAAACATGACCGATGCACTTTTACCTTACAGTATAAAATGACAAATGTGAATGTATTTCTCTCTCGTGTTCGCTTCTGGATTAAATAATAACGCGATTATAAGTTGCAGCAAGCTACCATCCTAACATTGTGAATATTTTATATTTAGTCACTTGATGTTGATGTGAAGCTCACGGGTAAATTGGTTATTAACGTATTATAGTTCTTGCAAGCACTTGGATACTTAAGTTTTTTAAGTAGATAAGTGAGGAAAGCCACGATAATGCTACACTACATAAAATTCGGTAATGCTATGATTAAGTAGGACATAGATGTGTATTTAGTATTAGGGATCATTCAAGACCAACTGCCATTAATATCAGCATTATATTAAACATAGAAAGTTCCATTGTATTAGCTGCATCATTATTTGAATTATAGCAATCATTTTAAATACACTCTTAGAGCTATTCCACAAAGGAAAATTTAATTGAAACTTTTACCAGTCTTTCCATCAATATTTTTAATTCACGGAAATTACATATTCCACGTCGCTCCCCTTATACACTTGCGTTTCGATGTTGTAGAGAATTTAAACTGGCTACATGAAATATTTGGCGATTATCTATATGTATATGAACATTTATTTGACTCGTTTTTTAAAAAAAATGTAGGTTGAGTATTGATAATGAAGAAAGAAATTTCTTCAAAGTGAGACTTTTTCTCAGCAACTGCCATTTTGACGTCATTGATTATATTTTCATCCATGATATTTGCCAATTCCACTACAAATTAATTCTTCCAAAAGCTGACGCTATCATGAAAAACAACTCAGTTCACTTTACATTTGTTCAACAGGAATGGAAATGAGTTACAAGTTATAAACTTGATTTCAACATTAAAGTTAAGCAAATATTTATTGAAGCCATTAGAGGGCAAAGTTTTGTCGTGTTGTGATTTATGTATATAAAAATAGAATTTGCATGCATATAAATTTACAGCATTTAAATATCTCCTTTTCAACCTCTTTTAATCTGGCCAGGAATACACAAAATTGATTATATTCACAAATCATAATAATAACATAATACATCATTCATGTTCACCTTATTACGGAATGTACGTAAACTTGAATACGGAATTACGAGTGAAGAGTCGGATCGATAGCTCAAATAAAAATGTAATGCATGAACATGAATACAACATTCCTGTTAACATCCAGACTACTAATAAAGAATCTACGTTGGTAGGAATGAAATTATTACTTCTGTCTGACGAGAGTCGCTCCTTTCCACCGTATACAAGTTGAGTTATAGTTGCAAAATTTATATCAGAGTGCGTATAAGTGTATTCTTTATAGTCATGCAAAGCTTCGATACTATCTTTGACTTTTGTGTCTGTCCATATCTTTCCAGATATATGAGACTCCGTGAACCTTTGGATGAATTTCAAAAACATGTCAAATACAAGAAAATTTTTGGATTCCCCGGACCATAAATACAAACTTGTTATAAACAGCGATTCTCCATGATTTTCCAATGGAACGGATTTCTTCCTTCCAAATACTTAACCAGCATGAAAAACTTTCGCTATCATCATTTCCATACATCAGAGAAAATCGCTTGTAGGTTACATTTGCCTGCATGTTCATCAAGGAAATTACAGGAGTTCGTCCATTTACAACATCAACTGACTCAATTTTACTATCCACTTGCAAAAGCAATTTATACATGGCCGAGTCATTCCTAACCAGTCCCTTTTTCAATATTGCTGGAACGTCAGCAGACAACGGATACGTGCCAAGAAGCTATAAGTTTCAGAATATGCGCTTTCATGTAATGAATTTGGTAGATCGGCAGGTGTTCCCTCTTCTGTCATATACGAATACATCGAAAATGTATAACTGTGT
>JAHZMV010005703.1:0-12611 GCA_027743765.1 Coecobrya sp. COE2
ACAACTTGTTGTGCACATGTCTGCTAACAGGATACTCTTTTTTCATTCATCTTTTTCATTTATACATTTTGTAGCTTGCAGCATCCGTACAAAGATCACCACATTTACATTCCATTCTTCCATGTAGAAAAAGTTCAGCTTGAAATACCTGGTCCGTAAAACCTATCTTCAATCTTGTTTCACAGAAAACTTGCTCTGGTTTTTACATCAGTGTGTATAAATATATTGCATAATATTTTTCATGTCTTTGTCAATTTTCTGTAATTTATTTGCATATCCTGTTTAGTAATTAAGAAAAAAGCTTGAATGTTAAAATAATTTCAGTACATCAATAATAATCCATGTCATAATGACATTGTCATTCGGGAAATTCTCAAAATGCCCCATGATTCATGATGGGATAATGCATGTTAAACACAACTAATTTAATAATTTGTACTAATGAGCAGGTGGACGGATGAAAGCAAACACTTGCAAAAATTGATATTAACATTTTGACATTGATAAACTCTCCGAGAAAAATATATATACCTAATTAATATTCATATTTATTTTGTTCACTTTAATAAATTGCTTTACTACATGTATATATATTCATTATAAAGGATTAGGAATTTTAATTATAATTTGTATTGATATCCTTTAGTACTATTATTATTCACTGCAAAGCAATTTGCTGTCATTATTCGCTTGCAAAATTAATGTCCTTGCTTCTTTATCCAGTTTTGCTGGCTGCCGTTTGATTAGCTCTTTCCTCTTTGATAAGCTCTGCAAGACGGATGATACCCTGAAATAAAGAATAAAACGAGAATACAATGTTAAAACCAAACTATTTTTAATTATTATAATCCCTCGTTTAAAATAATTAACAAACAAGCTGGAGTATTATAATTATACTATGATTTATTTATATTATATCGTTAAATAAATATTATCAATCATTTCATACTGGAAGTAATGACACGTGATTTTATACACCTGCCACAAGAATTCGTAATCATTTTCCGTTAATTAATTTGATGTCTGATTTAATGAGCAAACAGGTGGTTTATAAATAAAGCTGGGATATTTTAATTGACATGGAGGCCCACTAACATATTTAATGACAACTTGGGTGAGTAGGTACGTAAATCAAAATGTTAAGGGTTCAGACCTCAACTAATAAAACGACCTGTTTGCTAACACCGGACGTTTTATTAGTCATGTGGCCGAGGTTTAATCAGCATTGAAAATGATGAGGTGGCTAGTCAGAGGAACAAAACCACTGGTCATTTTTTCAATAATCGTGTTGGCCGGCGGACGCTGTTCTACTTTGCAGGAACCTGGCGTCACCAGCAGACCAAAGGAATACATACCCACTGCAAAAAGCCTTTCTGTGGATGTAGGCCAAACCAGTATTTCTATTTCCTGCCCACTTTTGTCTGTGGAACAGCAAGAAAATAAGGGCAGGAACATTATTTGGATTTTGGAGAGGGTCAACTTGGCTATTTCATCAGCGAGCGATAACGCCTTAAAGTACCGTTACATGGAATCAAGTGGACAGTTGGAAATTCATGTAAGGAAAAATTAACATTTTTTTGGTTATTGTTTTTATAATGCACTTTAAGTGACTTCATATTTCTGATAGAATGTGAGCGAAGATGATGCTGGGATTTATCGTTGCATAGCCCCTGACAACAAAGTGGTTGGAATGTACGACACAGCAACGGTGGAACTGTTAGTGGGTGATCCTACTCCCCCCACCCCAACCTCCACTCCCACACGTCAACAGGATCATGGGATTACTGGTGGAAATAAAGTGCCACAAGGGAAAAATGCTCTTGTCCGAGCAATTACCGCAGGCATAGCAGCATTTATCTTTTTCTGTACGTCCTGCACTCTATACCACTACCGAAGCTGTAAGAAGCCCCCCACTAATCACAACTCCACCTTGGAACAGAATTCAAGCCCTAAATCCAAATCCGACATCACCACCACCTCCTCAAACCTAACCTCTTCTCTCCTCCCCACTCCCCCCACAAACAAAAGTCGAATCTATCTCCTCCCCAGTAACAATAACGGTGACACCACAATCCAACTCCCGATTATCCGTCCCCCCTCCACAACAACCCAACCACCACTAGTCACCACCAACGTCGAACTGACAACCATTTCCGGAAAAAAGATCTCCTCTCGCCGGAGAGATGGCAGTGAGCGCAACATTTTCCTCCAACCTCCATCCTCCATATCGCCAAACAGAGCCAAAAACCTGCCCTTTCTCTACCCACCACCACCAGCACCACCTTCACAAAAAATGTTTCTCGCCACCCCAGAGACATCCTCCTCACTAAGCATGGTTATCGAAGAGGAAACTAACAGCAGCGGCGGTGTTGTTCTTGGTAGCGGAGATTTCCTCACAATTACCAGTACAACCCCAGCAATTCTAATTTAAAGAAAAAAATCATAATAATTAATATAAAAATAAATAAAGGTGGCATGATGAAAGAAATGACGCTGTATATTGATTACACAAAACAGTCATGTATTTTTTTCCCTCTCCTATATAGCCCATCACTCTCATTTTTCTAACATTTTTAGCCAGTTTTGCAGCAGCATTCCACCTCTCTCTTGTCCCATTCTTTTGTTTATGCAATCCCTCTTTCTACAGAATGGAGTTTCCACTTTTCCGAGCAACAGCACCACCAACCGTCGTCGTACCGTCCGTCCCAGGATGCAGCAGCTCAGAGAGCGTTAGCGTTTCACCTCCTTGCTTGTTCCTCCAAAAAATGTATTTTATTTTCATAGAGCTTTCTCAGCCAAGCAGTGCTTCTCTCCGTGCAATCGGTGTCAGGCAAG
This sequence comes from Coecobrya sp. COE2, assembly GCA_027743765.1. Classification (NCBI taxonomy): domain Eukaryota; kingdom Metazoa; phylum Arthropoda; class Collembola; order Entomobryomorpha; family Entomobryidae; genus Coecobrya; species Coecobrya sp. COE2. The sequence goes on from JAHZMV010005703.1 coordinate 2,836, forward strand.
CAGACGGAACGAACCTCAGTCACGTAACTCACTCCGTTTTCTTCACACTCGCATCATAAAACCCCATCTCGTCTCTCTCTCTCTCTTCTCACACTCGTTCCATTGTTCGAAATATAAAATATATATAAAAAAAGCACGGGAAAAAAATATATATAGAAAGCTTTAACCAGAGCATTTTCATTCAGAGAGACAGAGAGAAAGCAACAAAAAAGTATTATTTTTCATTCTATTCCATTCTTCTCCAGTGGCATTGTTTCCATTGTTTTCGTATTATTGCATTGTTTCCATTTTTTGCGAAAAAAAAAGTGGACGAAAGTACAAGTTATTTTTTTGTCTCATTCCCCATCAGCCTCTATATATCGGTGTGTGTGTGTGTTTTTTGGCATTTCACATATTTTTCTTCTCACAGGATATTGTTTTCTGGAAAGTACAGTTTTTGGTGGAAGTAACTCTGAATCTCCCTCTCTCTACTCTACTTTTCACTCCAAAAAACTACCTTTCTCTCTGGAAATCAATCAGGAAAAATTAGTTATTCCCACTGATAAACTGACAATTATACACACACTATTTTCTCTGGCAGCACCACCACCGCCGCCACACCACCATCAATATAAATAATAATATAATATGCACGGCAAAGGCAACTCATTAGCAACAACGTGGCCGCCACAGGCAAATTAAAAAACTTTTTTTTTTCTCTGGAAAAACTTTCTCCGTTTTTTATATTTCGTACAGAGAGAAAAGTGTGTGTGTATGTGTGTGTATTTGTATAAGTGTGTTACACGGAGAGAGAAAGACTGAGAGAAAACAAGGAAACTTGTGGTTTGGACTTGGTTGTATATACGTTTCCTGGACAAGTTGCATGGAAAATTTTCTCACCAGTCAAACAGTGCCAGTTCCAGTTGCACAGTTCCAACAAAAAACCTTCTGTGAACCAAAAAGTAACCAAACCAGTCCAAAAAATTCCACTTAATATCTCATATTTTTTTATTAGCAAAATTTCCCCCTTATTTCCACTTGTTCCACCAAACACACAGAGAGAAAAGCTATACCATTCTTTTTCCTTTTTCTTCTTCCTCCTCTAGAAATAATACTCCATAAAAGGAAAAGTGTACTCCAAAAAAGAGTTGAGTTTTCCACTAGACTCGTATCAAGTCAGTGACACAAAAACATACACGCCGTCACACCACCGCTCACACCAAAAAAATATGTGTACTTTTTACCTTGAATAAAAAAACCATTTTATATTTCTCTCCGCCTCTGTACTGGAATTAAACAGGATTTTTTCTCACAGCATCCCAAAAAAAACTTTCTTTTCTGATTCAATTCATTTCTTTTTCTCTCAACTTTCTCAAGAGAAAGCCAACAAGTGAATGAAATAAACAGTGGAGGACAAAAAAAACAATACAAAGTGTAACGGGAAAAATAAAACGCTAAATTCTCATGTTCTTTTTATTCTCGCTTGTTGTTTCTCTCTATTGTTTTTAGTGGTGCTTATCTCTCCTTTCCTCCATTCTTATCATCATCATCGGCAGCATTGTAATATCTTGTCTGGATATATTTTTTCTCTCTGGTGCTATTTTCGTGAAATCAATTCAGAATCCATAACTAAACTACATAATCATAAATACACACTTGAATAAAAAAATATAAATTGTGAATACTGCTGCTGCTGGAGAAAAGTTTTGTTTGTTTGCAGGAGACACACCATTAAAAAGATAAGCACATTTTTTTATTATCAGCACACCAGTCTTTTGTGGTTTTTACCACCAGCCGACAAAAGAGAAAGAAAGAAAAAAATATTTTGTTGACTTTTCTATGCAATAAAAAAATGTGAATGAATGACATCACACACATAACAACAACAACAGTTCGTTATCTCTCACGCAGTTAGTAGTGACGTGAGCGAGTTAACTGACTGTGAAAAAATCGGAGACGAAGAGAAAATAAAATTGAGTCTTTTGTCGCCGTTAAACTCATCGGTCGGTGGTATCATTATCATTTTTGTGTGTGCTTTTATGTATGTGTATATATTTTTTTTCTGCAAAATAAACCCATTCACTGTTCTACAACTGCCAGTTATCTTGTGTGACGTCTGTCGTCGGGGAATAAAAGGAGAAAAGAGAGATAGGGAAAGCAACACTAAATAAAGGAATATTTTGTACAGTAGTAGCAAAATAATAAACAATATTAATAAACTGCAAATAAAATACTAGTGACCAAGAATAGAATTTTTCCCTGTCTCTCTCGAAGAAAAAAAGGATTTTATTTGTTTTTGCTGCTGAATGCAAGCCGTCATTGAAACAGGGCAGGAACGGGCAAATAATTGCACAGGAAACAAGGTAAGTTGTTCAGACTTGAACAAATTTAGTTGAAAATACGTAGCCGGTTTTTTTGCCAGGGCAAAGGTGAACATATCCGTAGGAAAAAAAGAGTTTTTGATTGCGAAAAAAATAAAAAATCGGTGAACCCTTTCCATTTTCTTCCGGTGAGTTTTCTCCTGGAAAAGAGAGTGAAAGCAAGTTTGTAATGAAATGAATGGAGACACGGAAGAACGAGGGACACTGACTCCCATAAATAACTCCTTTCGTCTATTTTCCCCCCATTTTCTCTACTAACAAAGTAGACACTTTGTTAGTAGCTCTGTATAATCTTTTTAACAAAATGATAGTATGCATAAAAAAAAATTACACGCTTTTGCTAGTACTATTTTCATCGTTTATTGTTCTTGGTCGTTGTAACATCGTCGTTGTCGTCGTCGTCCTTCGACGATGTTGATAATGATGGTTGTTTTTTGGGCGTAGAGAGAAAGAGAGAGAGAAGTGACTGCCAAACACAAACAAGATAGTGAACTAATGGACTTGGTGGTAGTTCACGGGATCTCAATTCTTTTCAATCCATTAAGCAGCCACTGAAACGGGATGAAAATTTGCCGAGAGAGAAAGAGAAAGATAGATAAAACCCTCTTTTCTCTTCGTTCGTCTTCTCTTTCTCTCTCAAGCTTTTCCTCATTTAAATCGCACATTATCCAAATCAATTTATCACCGCTGCCGGGTTGTGTTAACCGTCGTGACGGTGACGATGATGACAATGACAACGGTTCTTTATAGTAGTGAAGCAACACTACCACCACCATTTAGATAAGATGGAGAGGATTGAGCCAAAAAAAAAAGGAAACGAAAAAAAGTAAGGGAAAAATATCCCTAAACTTTTTTCACACTTTGTTTTCTTTTAGCAAAGTTGTTGCTTTTTTTGTTTCGGGAAAAAAAGGAAACTTGTAAACTGTAACTATCTCTGTATTCCAGTCAATCTACTTCTTTCCAGAAGTAAAAAAATATAAGTACGTAAGGAAGCGAAAGAAGCCGGAAATTCCTTAAATTCTTTTTTCATTTCAAGTCAGTCATGCACACAAGGCCAACATGTCTTCTTTCCCAAAAGGAAGCACAGAGAACAAACGGCAACATGAAAAAAAAACATACACGGTTTTACAAATCGACTACGCACACCCGAAAATGTTAACCTACTTAATTAAAATGTCGACTTATTATTGTCAGGAAAAGACAATAGAATGATAAAATGAGGACAAGCTATTGTCATCCGAGAGAGTTCAATTGAACTTTAAATGTTAATTGCCTATTGTTCATATTTATACGCTTAATTTGGCAACAAGCCACTCCACTAATTGTTTTTTTTCCCTGTGTCAGAGAAGCTATATAAAAGCCGGTGGAATACAAGTAGAGAGCTTCAGTCTCATTTAGTTTCTCTCTGAACATTAGTTTCGAAAAAATTACAGTTAAAACCTGAATTTGGCTTTCACGAAATTGAACATTCTACTAAACAATAATAACAATATTTTTAAATATCCTCAAAAACAAGTAACTTTATGAGTTTTTGTAGTTGTTGATTCACATTAGTCTCTTGGTTAAAGATATAACACAGCTAATAAATTTTTTTATATAAAAACATAATTTCTTTTATCAATAAAATGTCACTCGTTTAGAAAAGAGAATGTCAAGTAATAGCAGAGTTTGTGTGTTTGGATGCTAATTACAAGATTGTCACTCATTTCTACTTAACTGTCGATGTAAACTGTGTGACAGATAAATAGTGTGATGCAATGCACCAATAGTAGTCATGTGTGTGATGATGTGGTTGTGCTGCAGTGGTTTTTCCCGGAAATGAAGTTGGTCTCTTACACAAGCACCATCATCACCACCACAACCAGAGATATTCCTATATAACCCATCTACCTCTTCAATTTGAACTAATCGAAAACGCAACATAAAATTGAACAGATCTCCTCACTTATTTTTTTGGGAGTGTCCTTTCAAAAAAAAATGGCAAGCAAGGTGGTCCCATTTCCAAAATTCGACGAAAGTTGTTAGCCTGGGAAAATCCGGTCATGTAAATTCTCATCCACGTTTATCCATTCATTTACCTTTTGGCGGACAGAAAATGGCGAAATGGCAAAGTAGAAAAAAATAAAATGAGGCGAGGCAGAAAGAGAGAGAGAGGGAGAGAGATTGCCTGATGGTTTCATTGAAATTTGATGAAGGAAATGAAAATCATGCAAATTTTAGTCTACCATGCAGGGAGAGAGAGAGAGAGGAGGCCATTAGCGGGGTATAGTCTATATGTACGCTCATGTTGATGATCATGATGATTATGTAGTCAAGTAAGTCAGGAGTGAGCAGTAAACACCCGTGAAAGGAGACGATACAAGTACCTATCTACCTCCAACTTAACTACCACTTTATGCAGTAAAATAATGTGCAAGTGTTTTCCTTTTCCGTTGCCAACATGTCCAGCAAAGTAGCCAGAAAACTTTCTCGTCAAAATCCTACATTATCCACCATATCAAGTAAAATGGAAGGACAGACAAAAAATAAGCGAAAAAGGAGGAAAAGGAGATGAGTTTTTCTTTTGGAGTGGGACTTGTAATAAAATTATTACGACAAGACAACAGCTTCCATCATAATTTCTTTCCTGCTTTTCTTATCTGTGTACTTGAGCTTGTGCTGTCATTATCCCAGTTGGAGTTGATGTTATCATCATCATCATCAATATCATAACATCATCAGCCTCTCTTTCTCCACATTTTTTTATACGAAAATATAAAATACACAAAAGCTAAATGATACTTTTTTTTTGTACCGGAGAAAAAGAGAGAGAAGGTGAATATACTTATATGGAAAGAAAAAGCTGTGTCAAGGATGATGTTGCTTGTAGAGTAATTTGTTAAGCTTCTCCAGCATTCTACATGACTCCTTTCCAGAACAGCGGCAGAAGCAGCATCTTGTCTTGTCCGCTAAAAAGGTACCCATCATCCTCATTCTCCTTCTGTTTAATGCCATATTATTATTATCCTTAACATTTTTCTCTTTTTTTTCCTTAACACTCTTTACTCCTTACTTACTCCCATACTTTTTTTTTGCCTTACTCACTTTTTGTGAACAAGAAGGAAAGAAAAAAAAAAACTGTTCTGCTCTTTTTTTTTTGGATCATCAATCATAATCACCCACCACCACTGCTGCTCCCGTCGCATTCTCATGATAGGATGATCATCCTCATCATAATATGCACGCTATCATCTTCTTGTTCCTTTTTCTCCATTCTTTGCATATTAAATACGCTATGCTGAGATTTTTTTTTCTTGAACAAAATATAAAATAGCAGTACACCAGAAAAAAAATGGCCATGGTGGGTTTACTAACACGATCAGAGAGAATCATATTGCGCATAGTGTCATGTACTGCCAAAAAAATAAAGATTTACACTAAAGGTTTGCTGTGTATTTTTTTGCATGTAATCTTATCTTGCGTTTTCCCTACCGCAGAGAGAGAGAGAGAGAGATTCAAACATGGCTTGGTTTTTCCCCTTTTTCCCGTCACTTTCCGCGTGTCAACTGAATCTACGTGACGAACCGCAGTGGCAAGAAAAAAAATTTTATCCGGACCCTTTGTACAAAAATGTATACCTACACATTCTCTAACCAAATGATTTTCGTTTTTTTGTAGAAGATTTGCATGTATTTTGTAACACAACAAATCTGTACAAAAAACCCGAAAAAAATCGTCCTCTGAGACAAACAAAACTGATTGAAAAAAGGATCCGCAGTGACTGCTGCTGTTGCAGCAGAAATGTAGTAACAGCAGCAGCACTACTACTTTTTCTCCATCACCTCATTGTCATCACCATTCCATTTTAAAATTTAAATAAATACACAAATAGCAGTTTTGTTGAAGCGGAAAAAGAAAAAAAAATAGCTACTGCATGGTAATCACATCGATACCATTAACGTCATCATTCAACTAGCTCAACGGCCTCCTCACAATAACAAAAGCTTCCAGGGAATCACACTCTTTAGAGCAGCGAGTTTATATATACTTATTACAGATTTAAATACGTACACTCTCTCCACACTCCACACACAGGAATTCAACCTGAGATTCTCTCATGCACCATATTGGTCTTCTCTCTCTCTCTCAAGCACACAGTTTGATTCTGTGAGAAAAGGGGAAAAAAGGAGAACAGGTGCGAGTTGAGAGAGAGAGAGAGAGAGAGAGGTAGTTACACTAAATAACGGTTTTCTCTCTCTCTCTTTACTGCTGCCGTTGTTGTTGTTGTTTTTGCTACCGTTTTCTTTTTTGTAAAAGTGCACACCACGCTTTAATGACATGCTTTTCACCGACCGTTGTAGAGTAGTCGACGTCCCACAAAAGAGAAGAAAAAAAATGGTAGAGAGAAAAGGAGCTCGTGTGTGAGAGAAAGAGAGTGTGTGTGTGGTATACAAAGCTGTGGAATGTATTTTTTTTTTACTTTCTTGTCCTTTTCTTCATTTGGCAGTTGAGCCAAGTTGATTTGAAAGGAATGCGTATGAAAAGGAATGATGGGAGAGCTCACGCAAGAAACCAGTTGTTATTATTATTATTATTACTACTTATTCCAGTGGAGGTGGAGCGCTGGTGGTGGAAAAAGAACAGTTGTTACTAACGGAGTTAAAATGTGGTAGTGGCAAAGAAAATTGACTCTCAAGTCAGCAATGTGGAGTTGGTTAGTGAACATCATAAAAATAAGGGAGAAGAAGAAGAAGCCAAAAAATTTTCTACTTTAGTTTCAGCCCTCTGGAAATATTACAATTGGCTATAGGGCTTGTCTCTGAAACACACACGGACCAAAAACCAAGTCAGCTTTTTTGTTGCATGATGTCGTGCGTGTGTGTGTGTGAGTGAGTTGGGGAGTAATGTTTGGAGAGTTTTTGCACTCATTGCATTGTTAAACTCTTTCTCTCTCTCTTTGGCTTGTTTTCTCCAAAGAGAGTGAGAAAGGCATACTCTGACGATTATTATTATTATTATTATTATTATTACCTGTAATGTTATTAAGGTTGTTGGGCCTTTCTTCAAGTCATAAAGATATCTATCAGCGGAACAACGCTCTGGAGTGAGGGAGTAAAAATGAAAAGGGAGAGTGCTACTCTATCGCTTTGAAAAACGGAAAGCATTTTGTCCAGCTTTTTACAGAGAGAAAGGCAAACTCTCTCTCTCTACAGAACAGAGAGTGTACAAATCCGTTTGCTTTTCGACATGCATACCAATTTTTATGTAGTTCTGCTACTCCTCTCTGTGTGCTGCACTTACAAAGTAGCACATACACATTTTGCCTGAAAGTGAAAAGTTGCAAGATACTTTCTTTTTTTTTCTCCTTCTTTGAAAACTTTTTTGGTAAAAAATGGTTCCTTGTGAGAGAGTGTGTGTCTACCTGCCTTTTTTCACTAGGACCAGCAACAATAATCATAATCATGAGACATGCTGCCTTGTGGTGAAAGAACCACATATACATTTTTGCAATTTGCTCCACTTGTTAGTCGAGGGAGAGAGAGAGAGGAAGAAAGGACAAACGTGCTTGTGACATGATGAAAATGTTTCCGTTCTCGGCGTGCTTATTGCCTCCTCTCCATCCTCACAGTAATTTTCTTTTCGGGCTGTATAAAGTAGTACTACAACCACCGCTGCTAAATGAGTGGGTAAAGTGGAGAGTGTTGTCAAAGTGAAAGGGAACATGAGGGAAATGAGAAACAAGTTATTTTTGCACTTGCTCCAAAAACTCACACACACACACTTTTACTTTTTTCGAGTGCAGCAGCAGCAGCAGTCAGAGAAGTTGTTGGAAAAGGCGATAAAAATATCGACATGACTTTCAATTTCAAACGGCCAAAAATAACTTCTTCTCTCGTTCTCTGACATTGGTTGCTTTTATAGAAAAAAAAGCAGAGGAGGCTCATTTACTTTTATATAGTTTTTTTCCTTCTCTACAGATGAAAATGACTGATTGACTGACATGTTGTGAAAATACTTGGGTTTTCTTCTCTCTCTCTACCTTTTTCTATTTCTAGCTCCTGGTAGAGACTTGTACCAGACACACTATACATATTTTTTAATATACTTTAGTGGCACACAGAACTTGTTTCAATTTTTGCAAGCATTATTATCTGCAACATGCTATCTTAATTTGCTCCTATCAATTTATCCATTTCATTTCGCAACGGCATCAGCAGCCGAGTAGTAGCAGTCAATAATAAATGTAAATGTTGACGATAATGATAATGGGATATGCATGATGGGCCTTGAGAGTGAAAATTATCAAGAATCATCCCATCAACTCGTGCAGTAATCCTGTCTGGCTATTCATCTGTGAAGAAATATTATTATGCAAAAAAAAGTAGTACTAAGCCTATTATCTAACAAGTATAATAGTTATGGGTAGGGTTTTTTTTTCTCTCTCTTTCAGGATAAAAAATATTGCCGCACGATTGACTGCCACTTTACTCCAACTTTTCCTCGCAGTTCTCTCTCTCTCTCTACAACAAACACAACAACAAGCCATTGATCTTTTTGAGTGGTGGTGGGATGTTGGAGATCGAGATGATCGCTTCTCTCTCCTCTTGTTTCCCATTTTTCCCCACTTTGCCAAACATGGCATCCCGTCAAATAATCACCAGCCAAGCTAAAGTCATACAACAATGGAAAAAAAAGTTTTCCATAATAATATTTCTTTCTTTTTCCTTAAAAAATCCAACAGTCAAAAAACTGGATATTAAATATATCTATAGGATTTTTTTTTCTTTCTTATTCATCTTCTTACACGCAGTAGCATCATTTCTTCTGCTTCTTCAACTCAAGTCAAGCATCAGAGGATCACATCATATCAGATGAACATGTCTTTTGTGAATTGTCAAGACGAGGAGAAAGAAAGTAAAGTTACTCTACAAAATCCATAGACAAAAACATTTTCTTTTTTCAGGCCGGGCATGCAAAATAAAACTTTTTTTTGTCTCCATTAAACCTACAGCTAATACCATTTATTTTGATAGGTTTGTATAAAAAAATGGTAAGATGTTGGATACCCGGTAAATCCAGACCGGGTATATATTTTTTCATAATGTTCGTTCTCTCTCCTCTTTCCTTCATCTTTTGTTCTCTCTCTCTCGCTTTTTTTTCATTTTGCTTGTGTGCTCCTACTACTTACTCCACTACTATGTGTACGTAGTACGTTTACAACTGACGATGAACTGATCCAATCCATCTCGTCGTAAGGCCCAACTTGAAAGGCTCCATGGAAGAAAAGCAACATGCTCCCATTTTTTATGGCTTTTCTCTGACAATGCGATAACATGAATAACCACCTAAAATTTTCGAATGAAACCTTTTCCAGGTGATAGAGCATGCTGAAAAACATATGTGACAAAATTTACAGCACCCACCTTGGATTAATTT
>JAHZMV010005704.1:0-12643 GCA_027743765.1 Coecobrya sp. COE2
CTATACATCTTTCTTATGTACCATCATTTTCCATTACATGTAACAAAAATTTTTGTTCCCATCTATGGCAAAAATCCTACACTGTAAAAGCATGACATTGCCATCGGCAAAAATTATCACAACTCATACACAAGAGCTTCTTTTCATTTCTTATTTCTGCGAAACCGAAACTTGAAGCAAGTTGGATATAATGCTATTATGAAAAATGAATATTTTTTTTCCTGGACGTGATGATAATAAAAAAACATAATTTGATATCATTATCTTCATAATCACACTATCCTATCATCATGATCATCTTCACTTCACATCACTATTTTTTTTATCTCAACTAGTTCTCTGGAAGAAATAAAAAAAGTAGAGCCGATGATTCATCATGATGGCCTTGCATACTAACAAGTTGCAATGGAAAAAATATGTATTATTTTTGGGATGATGCGACGCGTGGAAAATGAATGAACTGCAAGAAAATAAATATCTAGAGCTGATTCAAATATTTTTACATGAAAAATGCACAACTGCACACGTGGCCGCATGCATGTTCGTCATAAAAAAATAGACGGTTACATTTTGAAGCGGCATAGCGACCTACCAACCGACTCGTGAAGATTTGTAATGCGCTGCCGCTGCTGCCGTTTCTAATGCAATCAGACTGACTGCTGAAAAAAAATATATTGCAGATTGTGTGAGTCCGTGTGTGTTTTTCCCACACATCTGTGTATACCTATCAAGTAGCAACGGCAAAAAAAAACGCCGCAAGTTCCACACACTCACACAAGCCATGATGCATTCTTTTGCTCTGGGTGGTTTGGTTTGGCGTTTTTGATGATGATGATCATGTTGTTGGTGAGCTCTGTTTGTGAAAGACGAGAAAACCTGAGATTTTTGCACGAGCTCAATTCAGTCTCGGACGAGATGTGTTTTCGCAAACACCTCTTCGCCGCGTCGCGCTCTTAATACAACCGTGCAGAGTCATCATCATCATCAGACCTTACATAAAATATACGTATATATTTTTTGTGTGTCACGCCGGTAGTTGGAAAATACCTGAACAGAATTGATTATTATTTCAATTTCCTTTTTATTCCAATTGTGTAACAATTTTTTTTACCTATTACATATATATTGCACAATACAATCATGCACACATGTTTTTTCCAAAAATATATACTATTGAAAAAGGAAATGAAAAACTTTTTTCTTAGTTTTTTATCTCAATTTCCTATTAAATTTTTTTTATACCATTTTCATGTCATGATTTTTTGGATACCGCTACCAAGTGTCGCACGCTGTGAGAGTGTCTGTGTTCTATTGTCTTGTTGGCCAGCCTCTTGTTGTTAAAAAGTAATTTGTTGGTGTTGTTCAAGTGTGACAAATGACTTTGGGATTTTTAGTGTGGAGGATGAAATAAAGCAAAAGAAGGCTTGTAAGACAGCGGTAGACCTCTACAGGTTGTTGTTTATATATGTAATATATGTAGGCATGTTTATGGGGAAATATACTATCTTATCTGAAAAAAAAAATTGTTATTAGTGGTGTGTGTGCTGGGTTGATTGTTGATGTTGTTATTCAACACGCGACAGGGATTTACTTACTGTAGTACAATCATTCATTCATTTCTTCTTCAGACGGCTTGATTAATGAAGAGAAAAATCAGGTTCCATCATCAATGCCGCTTGGCTACATTTTCATTCCTTTTTCTTGTAACACTGTGCGCGGTTAGATGGGATATTGGCGTAAAATTTTTGTTTCGTTACGCTAAAGAAATCTGATTCGGAAAAAAATATACACACAAGTACCTAAAATACATCATTCATTTCCTTTATTTTTCCCTTTCCGCGTCTCCAGTTGGTCTGCTCTTTGGAGAGGTTTATTTTTGTGGAGAAAATAAATGAGAAATTTTGTGTTTTCTTTCACGGAGCCGAGAGGCGTGTGATGAGAATGAGAATGACGAGTTGATTTGTTGACAATGACAATGGAAATAGAGAATATCTCTATTGTTTTCTAACCGTCATCACTACGTTATCAACCGTCAAACAGACAAGTAGAGTCACTATCATCATCACCATAATTGTCAAAACAATGAAATGTCTCGTGATTGAAGATGACGACGATAGGAAAAGGATGGGATCATCAGAGGAAACGAAATGGAAAAAAAGACAAGTGTTTGTCCTTTCTTTTCTCTTTTTTGTCGTCGGTTGAAACATTGATATATATTTTTTTTCATTGCGTCATCTTCAATTCATGTGTAACCTGTTGTGTGGCTACAATAAAACAAAATCCGATATTTATTTCACATGAGTACCTAGCTGTCTAATCTGGACAGTTTTGTCAGTCGTCGTTTGGATTATGAACGGAAAACATCTTGACTTTTTTCTTTCACTTGTGTAACCTTTTGGACTCAATCAACTCTGAAAATAAAATCGAAAGTGATTTATAATTTTTGACGAGGCTGAACAAGCCTGTAATTATTGTGACGTGGTGTGTTGTGCAAAATAAATAAGCTTCAGGAAGAATGGATATCCGTGCCAAAAAAAACCATTTTTAAATACTTTAGGTAAGAATTAAGTTGTTCGTAGAAATTTTTTTTTATATGATCTAAAATGCAACAAAGACACATGGCTTTTGGTGGAATGCAATAATAATGCAAGGTGCATCCAAAACTGCGGCTGCTGTTGTGTAAATAAACTTACTTTTTGTTTGCATTGTTTTATTTACCACAAAAAACTATTTTAGCTATAAAAGTTAATTAGCGGATAAGCGGAGCCAAATATATTTTTTTGCATATTTATAGCGTTTTTTTTGCCTACAACTATAATGAAAGCGTGTGCTTGTAATTAAACACAGCGAATAAAAAAAATTTGGGGCGACGCTATCGGAACTCTGCGTAGATAATAAATTCATTTTGATGACTTTGTTTGGTCTCAGGTTTTATTGCAAAAAAGTGTTTTCAACAAACTTGTTTCGGCGTCAGCATATCATGTGCTTGCTCTGCTCTTGAAATTTTTGTGGCTTAGTTTGCAAAAAAAAATTGTATTGCAAAAATGCAACAGTGCAGAATATATTTTGCAACCCGAGGAGGTTTTGCACAGCAGAAGTAGCAACAGATTTCGCATGCTTTAATTTTTTTTTGGCTTGAGGACAAAAAGAAAGTATTTCACGTATGAGATGATAGTCATGTTGAGTGATGATGATGTTTTGGAATTTGACTCGTGTTGACATAAATGGCGACAACGTGCAAAATGAACACCTAGCACTAGAACAAACCATAAAAATATTTTAACTCCAGTGAGTCGGTAGGTAAAATATAAATGACGTAATATATTTTTGAATGAGTATATAAAAGAGTTGTTGATAAGGTCATTTACGATATTAATTTTAAGTATTTATTTATATAGTTTTTAAATATCCACCTCCACATAGCGAGGTTAGTCCTCCTTGTGCAAATCAGGGCGGTGATCTAACTGACAATACACAGCTAGTGCAATATTTTTCCTGATGCGAACCGAATGAATGAAATCCATTAATATTTTTTTTTATGTTTTCTTGGTTGCTTCCTATTTCCTCTACCTAGTCGAGAATGACTGAGCACCGCACACAACGCTCTGTGCCAAAAATAAACGTATATATTTTCCTGTAGCACGTTATGTGAAAAAAGGAATGACCTCTGCATAATGGCTTTTTTTGTTTTAGAAAATTGCAATAGATTTGGTTTGTCGCCAAACAGTCGTCATTATTATTACCACACCAGAGCAGTAGCTTTAGCAGACTCAACCTGATCATTGTTGTAACTCTGCGCAGAATTATTGTAAAAAAATGTTTTAAAATTAATGTAATATCGAAAGTGTGAAAAAAAAATTATCCTTGCCATTTTTAATATTCAGCGTATTAATATGTGGGTTTGCTCTCGTGCTAAAAATACGATACTACTAAGCTCGCTTTCATTTTACCTACCCAAAAAAATTGAGTAGAGATTCTCTTGTATCTGTAATATGGTAACAATGGCAACATAAAGTTTTGGAAGGATATGATAACAATAATAAAATGTGCTAAAACCTGTTATCATCATCATCAGCCCACTAAACAGGATGACATGATAACCTTGTCCATATTCTTCTCTCTTGTGTTTTTACAGAAAAAAAAAGAGTTTTAAATGGAATGAATTTAAAATAATGGAGGATTTTAGAAATGATGCAAGCAAGCCAGTTGATAGTGATGATTATTGGTATGCATGTCATGTCTGTATCGCTGTGTAATAATATGTGCAGAGATAATACAGTCGTTGTTTTTAATCTCCTCGGAACTATATGAGACATGAAACAAGTTTTTTTGTATTCTTGTGTGGTTTACAATTATTGTTATTATTCCTGTTTCTTTGGTTGTCTCCAATTTGCACCATAAAAATTTGCATTCGCACAAGCAAGTAATTTTATACTTATTTTTAACCATATTACAGCTATTTTACACCTAATTTTACAGTCATCACCGAAGAAACGAATTTATTGAATTGGTAAATTGGTTTTGTTGTTGAGGTTGAGGAAAAAAATAATTGTGCTCACAGGACGGTTTACCGGTAAAGTAAACATATTGATGAACTATATGAACCCAACCCGCTTGCAAAGTTGACTAAGTTTTTAGGTACTGATATTTGCGGCTGCTGTTGATTTTTTTTGGGTGTGACGTGACGACGGGGAAAAAATTGCTTAAAATGAAATAATAAGAGAGGCAACTCGTTCTTGTTCGCTGGTTTTTAGCCATGTGCCACTGCCATTAATCTGTAAAATGGAAAGAAAATTAGACACATGCATTGCATCTTTCCTGTTGTTTCGCATGAGTTACATGAGAAAAGGATGAAGATGATTATGATGAGTTGTGTTTGTGTGTGTAGTTGTTACGGTTATTATGGTAATTATTAATGCCCCGACCCCTCCGTCCTTTCTTTTCGCAACTGTTTGCATGTCTTGAAAAACAAATTATGACGAGAAACACGTACTACATAATAGTCATGTTTGCAGAAATAAAGAAAAAAAACCTACAATAAATAATTTATTGCGAAATAAAAGCTTAGGAATATTATTATAATGGATGATAAGATAAGCGTAAAAATATTAAAGAAAAACTATGTTAGGCTCCACCCATCTCTATAGGCTGTTGTTTCAAAGTTGACATGATGAAGTGCACATTATATACATATTTTTTTGCATAATAAATGACGATGATCAAAGATGCTAATTTAGATTGATTAGAGCAACATGAGTGTTAACTTTGCTCCTGTTTTTGGGCTACTCTCTTCTTCTACATACTCATTAAAATAAACTTGACTCTTGTTTTTGCAAAAGAAGATATGACGAGAGGATGACCTAGCTTTTGGTTTTTGCTGTCGGCGGCATGCTAGTCATAAAAGAGTTGCATGTTGCATCATGAATCGTCATCATTTTTTTTATAATACCGCTGCTCTCTGGCTTTTTGCGACTTTTGTTGTTGTTGATCTTCTTCTATTTATCGCATTTTTTTTTGGTTAGCCATCCACCATGCCCTCTGGTCTCTCTTGTAGTCCGCTGCTGGCTCTCTGGCCTCGATCCAGCAGACATGAAAAATAAAATTACATGTATCCGTGTGCACACACGTCTTTTAATACTTTCGTATCTCAAATCGAATATATTGAGATGTGTTTGCAGAGATAAAACTGCAACAAGAAACTGACAGGCAAATAATGTAAGGAAAATAATGGCAAATTTGCAAGCTATTCTAGAAGAACAGTAGTGTGGTAGCTGTTGTTACATAAAATATAAAATGACATGTTCATCACGATAAGAAACAGCCGTTGCGTTTATTTTGTTGGCAAATCTAAATTGAACGGTGGTCGTGGTGGCGACGATTCTTGATTGAAACTGAAAAAAAAATTGTAAACCGCTGCTGCTGCTGTGGCCATTGGACAATTAGGCGGTTGTAACCAAATGAAAAAACAAAGGCATCAAAAAATATAATATGAATAAAGATCTCTGCATATTATGACTCAAGACGTATGAATGGATGGATGGACAGTTTAGAATTAATAGAGATTCGATTTACTTTTTTGAGGTCCAATCAGTCTCATCATCTTCATTCGTGACGTTGTGGTCATCAGAATAAAAATGGTATTTGTTGTTAGATCTAAAAATCATGTAATCAACAAGATATAATGAGTGTGTTCTTGTTTCTTGTGTGTAATACACAATCACAAAAATGAAACAAGTTTCTCTCAAGAAGAGTGTTTAAATGAATTCCTGAAATGAATACTGAATCACGGTCCATAATCATTTGCATGGATGACGGAGATACAACAAAAAGTTATATATTGCATTTTGAATGACTAATAATAAAAATGTATATGTATCAAATAACTTATTGGCAATTTTGGAGATAAACGAGATTGATAAAAAGAATATGCAGAGAGAAGACTATAAAAAAATAGTGCCGGTGAAATTGAAAATAGGTAGTCCTTTTTTCATTAAAGCAATATCTGCTGCTGCCACTCCCGCCACCAAAAATCCTCATTAATCCAATTCGCCATTTCACGACGATGATGATGGTCCATGATTATTTGATCAGTGGTGGCGATAGTGCTGCCAAATTATTATTGTTTTGTGTGCTTACTCATCTGCACAAACAGCCTCTCAATTTAAATTGAATTCCTCTTGAGTTTTTCATTTTACTCATCTTCCTCACACAAGATAAGCCAACCATCATTGTATTGACGTGTAAGATAATATTGCGGATCTGCCGAGAAAAAGGAGCATGTCTCTCTCTCTCTGCAAACTTGATAAATTAATTGCAAGAAAAACACCCAGTCTCAGGTACTTGCAGTTGAGAAGCTCACATACTTGAGATAACTTATTGTACATGATTTTTTTGTTTTGTTGGTTTTAAAGGTTACAAAAAGGCGAGAAGGTAGAAAAAGAAATTATTATGATGAGTCTATATTATTGTTAGTCTTGTTATATGCACCATTATTATCACCGCCACCTTGATCAACTGTGAAAAAATAACACAAAGAAAACTAGTCGTGAAAGAAAGCTTGTATATTATGCCGTGGAGTCATAATAATAATCATAAATCTCAAATTGCAAAGTAGCCTGGTTGCTTTATTCTTGAATCCCAGTTGAGTCAACTCTGAAAAAAAAACTCTATTTTTGACATCAAAATCGTGTCTTGCCTTTTATAAAAATGTATACACACATATTTGCAGACGGCTGCTGTGAGCTTAACTCAATAAAAAAAAAGATTTTTTGTGGAAATACCAATAATATGACTTGAAAATGAGTAACTTGAAATGATAACAAAATTATTATATTTTATTTTAATCTCGGAAAAAAGTTTACAACTTTTTTATTGGCCAACTTCCATACTTAAAATCTTTACCGTGGAATGTGGAAGGTCAAAGTCAAACTTTTTGATATTTCCTCTTAAGGTAGTCAAAATAACTATTATGGTGGGATATAATTTTTTTTGGTACTTTATCATCTCAAGTCACGTTGTTGCACAGAGACTTTTACATTGTTGGGCTTGGTCTTGTAACCCCGGCGGTGATATTGTGGGTGCCCCACAAGTTCAGCGACATGCTGAGAGTAACGTCTCCGGTCAAACTACCCAGGTTACAGGTAGTACAAAAAATAAATAAAGATGCAAGCCTCTTAAACAAGTGATTGCTTTTTTATGTTGACTTGGGTGGTGGTTGGTTGTTGTGGGCTAACAATCTAATAATATAACAGTTTATTTTTTCCTGGTACCCACATCATCGTCATCTTCTGACAAACAATGTATTTCAGTCAGGTACATATTTTTTTTTGATGGTGGGTGACGGTGATGATTGTGTGACATGATGCCTTTACATGGTATTATTTTTATCCACCTCTTTCTCGTTTCGCACTCTGTCTCGTTGTTAAGAAGAAAGGGGATCATCTTGTTTAGGAATGTTGGGACCTGTCATAACTTTTGATTGTGATACGTGTTTGCATACAAAAATCTTGAGTAGAGGAGCAGCAGCACCTTTCAAATGAGAGTTTCTTTTTAAAATATTGATTGTCGTCAGATGTGAAGAGTGTGATGCCATTTTACTCACTCATATTATTTTTATGATGATGTGATCATCATCGTCACCTTGTGTCGTGTTGCTACCATCACATTAAATTGCCAGGGTAATAAACAGAATTGGAATTAATGTTTATTTCTCTCAGACAAGAGCTACTACTCCGAGAGATATAGAAACAGGTCAAAGATCAGTCCACTGTGTGTGGTGAAGCAATTTAACGAAAACGGAGATGTTTTTTTTAAATTGCTTAAGAGATTATCCGTTTTTTTATTACGGATATTAGCACCACCACAAGAATTTTAACGCTAACTCTGCTCTGCTGTGAAATAATCCTGTGTGGATTATAGTAATCAAGAAGAGCATTTAAAAATGGTAGTATAAATAATTACTACAATTAAGCGTTATTATTGAGCGAGACAAACAAGATGATAAAAAAGTTGGTGTTGTTTAGTAGGACTCGGGATTAAATAAAAATGAAAAGAGACACGTAGACCGGAGAATGACTTGATATTATGCTACCAACATGTTTCACATAATTTTTTTTTATTTTTAGCATTCCTGGTAAATGCCATTCTTGTTACCCTTATCCTCTTACACATCCTAACTTGTTGACATAGTGACTCAGGAAGAAAGAAAAAAAAGGTAAAAGAGAGAGAGACGAAAGGAATTTGTGAGTAAATAAAATGGCATAATGTGTCTATCCACTACTGTCTGCATTCCTTGTATATCCGTCCATAAGATATTGTCTTCCATTATTTTTTGACATGACACCAACAACACAAGAAGCAGCATCGCGAAACACCTTCGTGCAAGATGATCATATCGAGACGACACAAAGTCCAACAGTTGGTTTTTAAACCATGTATGAAATTTTTTTGCGTGCGCGTGTGTCGTATGGCTATATGTTGAGGTGTAATGACCTCTCGTGCAAATTTTTTAATAAGTTTTGCCTCAAGAAGAAGTAATTAGCATTTATTTCCAAGTGGTAGTTTTAAATGGAGGATATTACAGATATGGCCTTGCTGACGATTTTTTTAAATTTAAGTCCTTGACGATTTTTATCCTCCCCTTGGCGTCCTTTAGCGTCTTGTTCCTTTTTCTCATATAAAATTTACATGTCTAACAAATAACATTACTAGAATCGGGATTCTCAATTAAACTTTACTGCTAGAAAAAAATATGTGGATTACCACAACAGCCATGCAAACCGCGTCTTTAAATTCCATTTTACATAATCGCTTTTCTTCTTCTCCTTCACATGTCGTGCCAACTTGATATTAGCTAAATGTAATTCAATTAATCTTGCAGGATTATGATTTCCGTCTCTGGCTTTCGAGCTGCCAACAAGTTTTTTAAACAGTGTTTTGTTGTCATGTCGTCGTCGTTCTCCACTTGTTTGTCTTTTTTCAATTCATTTCACTGCTGCTCTGCAAAGTGCAGACATGATTGGAAAAGTGAAGAATGGACAACGGAACTCGAGAAAGAAACGTGGGAGCAGAGAAAAAACATTTTTCGTCAGTCAGTTCGGTCAAAAAATGCATGCATAATTAACAGACTCCTAAAATATCAATAGCACTTCTTCTCTGTGCTTTATGGCCATGTAATACATTACTGTTGTGTGTGATCATGATAATTATTTTAATGTGAGTTGTATTGCAGCAGAGCAGAAGAGAGTTTACAAATGGGAGCGAGTAAAGTATGGCAATAAATAATAGGATAAATATGCATGTCTGACAATAAAATGAATTGTAACAGGCATCAGCCAAGCCATAGTAAAAAAAAGCTACAAGAGCTTTTCTGTTTCTGACTGGATTGCTGGTTGAGCAGCAATGGATACATTTTTTTTTATTCATTCCCTTCTGCTTTCTGTCTGTAAACTTGTATGTGTAAATACCTGTGTGTATTTTTGTCCTCTCACACAAGTAGAGTTGCTCTCATTCTTTTCCGTTTATTAAAGAGTTCAATTCATCATCGTCATCGTGATCATCATGGTTAGTTAAATGTGTACGCTTTATTTATGAGAGTTGCATTCAAAGAACCAGGTCGATTGCTGGTTCATTGTTAATTTTTTTTAGGAATATATGAAAACGGAGTAAAGCGGCGATGATAGTGTTGGTACTCATGTTGCACACCAGCTGCTATATTTCAAATTCAAACGGTTAGGGCGATAATAATGGAATGTTGTAGAAAAGGTGGCAGAAGGCTACAAAATATTATTTTACAATGCTGACGATATATTTTTTGCGATCAAATTATTTCTTCTTCGGGAGGAGAAAAAAATGGAAGAAAAATTGTGCCTGGGCATAAATATGAAAAAAAATATAAAGACAGCTCTGTCGTGTGAATGAATATGATATGTTCTGGTGAGTGATGATAATGATGATGACATTCTCAGTTTGAATATATTTTAAAAATTAAATATCGACTATGGCACGTACAAGAAATGTAAACAGATATCTCTCTACATGTATGCATGAATCATCAAGATACAGTATTACTTTAGCAAGAGTCACAAAATAAAAATTGGGATTTCTTTAAGTAAATAAATAAGACTCTGATAGCTCTATATACACACAATTATTTTTAATGTGAACCGTTTTTCTTGTTGTGTTTGTGCTCTCTCAGTTGGACAACATCCAGTCGTGTTTAGTCTTCCTCACGAATCTCGGTGTTGTCTTGGAAGGGATCAACGCCCGTGACATTGATCGAGATCGACATTCTTCCACAAATAGTCAAAAGCAACAACAACTCTCACCTTACCATACATCCAGTCATCTTCATCATCATCAACAGACAATCTCTGACAATTCTATGATGCAGCATCATCACACCAAATCCTCTGTACAATCTACACCAAGCACTATGATGGCTTCTCCTAATTCAAGACATCCCAGTAATACCCTCGTGGAGCAGTCCAAGTAAGTTCATCTTTTTTTTATATTTATTTTTCTTAAGATTTAGAGGCGGCACGCCATTTACGCGTCAATTCGCATTGTTTTCTTACGCACGTCTTGTTCAAGCCATCCGAAGATAATTAGCGAACAATAATGCGTGCAATAATTAAGATGGAGAGAGAGAGAGGGAGAATCTGTGTGGCATGTTAAATTGAATGGAAAAGTGAATCAAAAAAATGGTCAAATGACGTATTGTTCTTCAGAGTACAAAAAGGAAATAGAATTGGTTGAGAGAGACGAGTGATAAGGATGACATTTATTTTTTTTTGCTAGGGAATGATTTTGCAAGATTGTTGTATTGATTTTTGTTATGTATTTGGATTTTCTTTCTTTGTATAACAAAAGGCTTTAAATATTTTTATTTCTCTCAGGAGTGAAATAGACAACTCCCTTGTTCTTTTCGTCTCGGTGACGCATTTTTTTTCGAAGTAATCTTAAGACACTCTCAAGATAGACAAGTAATAAATATTATCGTTTTATTTAACGTGTCTAATTGGACTTGATTTGACGATCGTTTTTTTCTGCTGTGTCATGATGGCATGTCATGGTTCCAGCTGCGCATGTGGTGCTTCTAAGAAACACGTGTGCGCACTTAACAACAGTTGACGGGTTTTTAACAAACTAGTTTACTTGATGCTCAGTTACAATTATGACATTGCTCAATGTATTATTATTATTGATCTACAAAAAAGCCCATCATGTTTTTGATGCTGTTCATTAGGCAATATATTTTAGACACTCATGAAGTATGAAAGGCTGTTGTTTCTAATTATTATGAAGTCTAGTTAAAAAAAGTAGCCATTTCAACTAATGAGACATGATAGATAGGTGTACACCTTGTTGTGCCAAAATTACTACAAACAACGAGTGGACCATGAAATGAGTGCATGTGTTTGTGTACATAAAATAAAACGGGTAAACAACATCGTATCCACTTTGCCGGTTTCATTAGAGCTGCTGTTGCTTGCTTCCCATTTGGCAATGGAGAATAATTTTTTTTCGCTTTGGTCAACGAAATTAAAAGAAAAAAAGTTGTGTATTCCGCCGTGTTTTCCCTATTTTTCCCTCTGATGATCGTAAATTAGAAGGCTTGTTATATTACGGAATGCTCTATTTTAGACTTATGGTTTTAGTGAGGCTGATGAGTGTGTAAAGAAAGTATGCTCCACACACTTCCGTTCATTAAGCCTTATATAAAATACGCTCAAGTTTCGTAGTCAAGTGGACAGGGAGAGAGAGAGTGAATGGGAGGAAGTCATTAGGTGCACAGGTTTCCGGGGGCGTAAAAGTAAGTAAAGTACGTAGGTAAGTGTGTAGTAGTCTGGATGGATGGATAAATAAAATAAGGAGATGTGTGTGTGGGGAAGAGAGCAAAAACGCATAGCCACTTAACAAGCTCAATATATCATGATGACATGAACTTGCAAGTACAAATGCAAAACTATTTACATTCAATCCAACGGCTTATGCGAAATATAATCCAACCAAGTATAACAGAAAGGTTAGGTTAACGCGAAGCCTATGATTCCACACAAGCATAGGTACCCTATTCGGGGATACGCCCATCAAGGCGACCTCTCGAATTCTTCCGGAATCGGCCCACCAGGGCGCGGATTGG